>LDMZ01066138.1:0-14331 GCA_001455285.1 Sphaeromyxa zaharoni
AAAAAAATTAAGAAAATATTTTTTACGATACATTAACACATAACAATTTATAGTATTAAAAAGCCCTTATCATGGATGGCTTCATTTTTCGATTACGATCCTCTATCCCGTACCAAAATTACACGAATTTTATACTTGTTTCTTTGAAGCGCATGATTTTTATTTTATATTAATTATATCTAATTAATTACTTATTTAAGGTAATTAAACTCTGGTCTTGATTTAAAAAAAAATTTTTTTTCTTAACATCTCAATGGATATATGAAAAATGTTAAAATTACTGAAATCTCTTTTTTAAATACCGAAAATATATTTTTGATTGTACTCACAAATAATATACCGTTTGATTACTCTTTTTTTCTATTTTTAAATTTGATATTTTTTTTTGTTTTGGAATTACCTAAATTCTTGTACAATTTTATTTATTTCAAGCCGTATGTTTTTTACTTTGGTATTATCTTGTTTATTATTTTAGATTGTAGTATTTTTTAAAAAAAACTTGCTTCTGATTTATTAATAAGTATATTTGTAATAACTATTATCGTTTAAAAAAAATATGATCTCACGTAAAATCTTTATTGATATATATTTAACACAAGAATAGTTCAGTTATCCAATGCCGACATGAATAATTTAAATTTTTTTTTCTTTTTTATTATCTAGTAAATTGTATTAGTAATACTTATATCATTAAGAATATATGCGATTTTAGTAATTATTTTTATATATTTTTGAAAGTAGAATTCATCATGTTGGTTTTTATATTAGAAAAAATTTTACCTTTATATGCCAAATAATCAAACATTATTCACACGACTCAAAATCAGTTTAATTATTTATATAATGTTTTTTTGAGCTCTACAAAACTATCGCTACGCATTGCTACTTTATTGACATCTTTTCTACTAATATGATGTAGACTCTGAAACGAAAAAAACCAAATTTAGGATCAATTTTTTAGTGGCTGATAAAATTTGGAAATAAGATACATCTATTTCGTTTTTCCAAACAAATACTTCCATTTTTTGCAATGAGATAATTGAATTCATACAACGTCCAGAATTATATAATATGCTTACCACAATAAGATATTGAGAAATCATGGAAGGAAATCTTAATTTTAACAACATATAGGGAGCGTAGTCAGAACAGTTTAGTTTGTTTACGCATATTTCAAGAATTTTATTATTCTGTGTAACACTTTACCTAACGCACATATTTTTGGCTAAGTTCAAAAATAAAACCATGTTTTAACTTTAATATTGTACGCAATTCATGAACTCATATTAAGACACGTCATTTTCAATACAGGTTTTATTCTACTACTAGATGAATACATCAAATATCAATTTCTATAAAAAGTTATCCATACTTTGAAAATCGATTGGGTATGTAAGTTGATTTCAACGAATGTCATATGTTTAACCCGCTCAAAATTTCATACTTTATTAAATCTAACCAAATAAATGAAAAATATCCATATGCCAAAATTAAATAAAAAAAATTTCCATATCTTGCCTATAACAATAAAATCATTATTTCCTCTCTAAAAAAATTAATTTTTTATATTTTGTGACAAAAACGTAAACTCATAATTTTTGTTTTGATTATTTAATTTTACTTCAAACCGTTATTTTAGCATGTTTAATCACAAATTTATTCAAGGGCAGAGCAAAATATTTTAAATAAATAATATCAATAATATTACCAAATATCTTTATACAGCTCATTTTTTAAATTTTTTAATAAACAGAATTTTATATTTCATAATATATACCTCATGATCGAAAGATTCCAATTAAACATTTAGTAGATTGCCTGTGTTTCTAAACTTATATTAAAATTTGAATTGATTCTTTTAGGAATGAAATTAAATATTATCTTTTAAAAACAATATCTCAAAAATCAAATACAAATAAATTATATTTTTTAAATAACGAAAGTAACCGAAAATACATTCATTTAAATTTAAATATATTCTTTCCATAAAGTATTATCGTCTATTTAAGCAAATGTTATGACATTGTCATTGAATCTTTTTAACTAAAATTTTTTTAAAAATAAATCATTTCAAATTTTACTCTTCCAAATATGATTGCCATAAATCCAATCATGGTTGTACACGGTTAACCAATATACATTATTGATCTTTATCCAGTCTCTTTAAATTTTTAAGAGTACAACTTAATCGGTGACAAAAAAAATTTGGGAATAAAAATGAATTTTATGAAACCTAAAATAACTAAAAAAAGAAACAAAAATTGTTATTCTGTGAAAGATTTTATATTTTACTTGATATTATTAAAATTGAAAACTCTAAGATAAGTGGTATCATATGATCAATGAGCTTACACAAATATCGATATAAAATTTTTTAGATTTTTATAAATAAAATAAATTTTGAAGTTAATGAAGATATTTATTGGATTCAGCAAAACATTAACTTGATATCAATTGATTTATTGGCTCATCCACGGTATAACCACAAAAATTTTGATTCTTTTAGCTCAAATTAAAAAAAAATATTAACATTGATAATTATTAAAAACTTTCTAAATTTTTTTCAAGAATATGATTAATTTAAATTTTTGGAATCCGTTATTCTAATATTTGAAATCACTAAAGAAAACTACTAAATAATTTTTAAAGACATTCCATGATTAATGGACACTATTATTTAAATTTTACATCGAGTTAGTCAGATTATTTAATATCAGTAAATTTAATAAATTAATACGTAATAAACTAACATGAAATATATAAATATTATGTAAATGCAACCCGGTAATATATTGTATATCTGACTAGACAACTAAGCCGTTAACTTCTTGAAGGCCTTTCCCAAATTATTCAATCATGTAAAGTAATTTTTCTCTTTCAAGAAGCCATTAACTAAATTAGATAGTTTTTGACTGTTTGAATACCAGCTCACCAAATTCTACTCCATTTAATAAACATTTTCTCAATCAAATTAAGGATCGAGGATTATGAAGGTAGGAATATTATTTTAATGGGTTTTATGTTAAAAGGCTTCCTTGACTACTTTTTCACAATGAGATCAAACATTGTCAATAATGGTATTTCATATAGACCTGAAGAGTTTCATTACCCAATACACGAAACTATAAGTGTTATCTGCAAATTTTGGACTTTTTAAGAATATTTTTCCCTTCTATATTCTTGAGCACAAATGTAGTACTTTATTCTTGAACAATATTATTTTTATGAATTGCAACTTACCCTTTTTGCATACGACATGAACTTTATAAAAGTCCTTCAAAACAGATATTATCTATGTATAATATATTTTCAAATGATACATTTAGAAAAACTTTCAAACAATCTGCCATAAGTCAGTCTCAAGTTCAAAACACATTCATTATTTCGTTTGAAGAGAGCTTAGTCTATTCGAATTAATTTAAAATGTATTACGACATAGGAGTAGTGTAATGATGTTATATCAACATTTGTTACAGATTGTGTGATTACCGTATTCCTCAATATGGTCGAAGTAAGAGTAAAATCATCTATACGAAAGAAACAAGCATAATTATTTTCTTCAAACTTAATATTTATATTATTAACTCTTCTCCTGGATTACTTGTTCCAATGAAACTGTCTTTTGAAACACTCAGATTGCTGATATCTCTGAAGTTATTTTAATTTTAAAATCAGCTGTTATTACGTTTGATTTTTCAGATCACATATGATGGATATCTAGCAACAACCGCAATTCAGAGGTTATCTTAAATAGTGTATATGGATGAATTTTTTAGTTTAAACATCAGTTTAATGAGACCGGTTTTATTTTCTTTAATATTGATCTTATCCAGTTTTTTTAGACGTTATTTTGATGCATTTGATTGAATTGATGTAAAAATTTTCAAACGAGGTTCGAAAATCTGAAATAAATTGATGGCATGTAAATAAAGATTTTTAGATTTAAATGATTTTATTAAATAATATCAGCATAAGTAAAATGCAAATAAGGAAAATTTATCCTAAAATAATTTTAATACACTTGAATTAGGGTGAATTATCTTTGATTAGTATGTCATATAAAAGGAAATATATTTTCCTGGTCCAAGAACTCATTAATTAAGCTCTTGTGTAAATTATTTGTATTTTGTAATATTTAATAGATTTTATACGCATTTGAAAATTATTAAAGTTTCTTAGTAAATGACATTATCGTGGAAATCTTTTTTTATATAAAAATATATTTACAGAAGAGTTAAACACTAAACTGGTGTGGGAGATTAAATTTCTAAAATCCAAATCAGTCACTATATTTTAATTAAGCCTGTTAAATTTTACAAAGCTTCTTGTTTGTGTTCTTTAAAAAGAGTTTTTAACATGTGTTAGCCAAAATATGTATTTTAAAGCATTTCTATATTTTTTTGGACTGGTGTAATATATCTAAATTATTCTTACCGTCATTTTTTTATTTTAAATTTTTTAAATTATTTGAGAAGGAACTTCCAAATATAATTTTTTTGATTTAATTTTTCAAATGCTCGTATTTATACATTGAAAATACATGTTTTTTTTAATTGCACGTGTATTAAAAATAATATAAATATAATTACGATCGAATTACTTTATAATATATAGATAAATTAAAAGATTGTTATTTAGGCAAATTATTAATTGGATTGTTTGCTTCTTGAAAAAATTTTTAGCATAACCTATATTATAACAGAAATTTACAAAAAAAATTTTTAATATAATTTAATTTAAGAATATTTTAGACATGTCGAATACTTTTTACTGAATACGAGGGGCATTTAATTGTTACTAACATGCATCGATTTAATTTTGTAATTAATATTTTCAATTAATACCTACTTTTTCATAATCAAACCTTTACAAAATAATCGGCAATTAATAACAGAACCTGCCTTAATTTATAGATAGCTCAGGGTCTTAATTTTGGTATTTGTTTTTCCATTATTTAAAAATTTTGAAGTTTATTACTAACAATAAAAATGATATTCTTGCACTCCTGTATGCAACCTTTAAGGTTGACAGGTAATGGTTTAACAATGAACTACGGTCAGCTGGTGGAACGTAGTTGTAGGAAAACATTACTTAGTCCGATAAGTATCAATATAATAATGAATCTATCGCCGTGCCGCCTGCACGTGTTAAAATAGTAACGTTTATCAACGATAAGTTACGACAATATATTTTGAAACTTCTGGTATTAAATTCAAAATAAAGTTACTACCTTCTTATAAAATTCTCAAATATAATTATCCTTATTTTAACATTTATCATAATAAAAGACTTCTGTCGGAAATTAAATAACAAAATAATACTCTCAAAATAATTGATAGTTAATCAAATATATTTTTATGATTTTTCTTATAAATTAAATGACGCTACAAAGCGAAACGAACGGGAAATTCCTGTTTCAGAAATTGCTATGATAAAAACTTGTATTTGATATTGTAAATCTTTAATTTAGATTCAAAATAACACAAAAATATCAATTAAATAATTTTTCTCGAATTTTTAGATGTTTATTTTTGGATGATAACTTACTAAAATTATGATTGACCAAGAAAATGTATATTTTTTATTTAGTATTTATATAATATATTCCAAATTTTACTAGAGAATTAAAAATGAAATACCAAAATACGAATGATTCAGAAAAGCGAAACACATATTAATTTGATTAAAAAAAATACTGCCTCAACCTCTTAACAATTCCGTTGGGAATATTTTAAATCTTTTGATAAAACCAAGATTATTGGATTATAATTTTTTAAGGTGTCATTGGTAGTTTTTACATGTATTAATATCATGTATAATGCATCATATTTAAATTTTATACAGTTTAAAATGCTATATATTTTTACAAATTAAATTTTTTAAATGAAAAAAATTAATGTATTTATAATGAATCTATAAGATATCAAACCAGATTTCATACAGATTCGTTGAAAAAATATATAACAAAATAAAATATTTATTCATCTCTACATTGCTTTGTGGAATAAATTTGTCAAAAATGATTTATTTCAACGTTGTAGTTAAAATTCCATCGTTTTACTGTCTGTAACAAATATTTTCAAAGCTACCAATGTAAGTTTATTTCAAAATAATAATAATTGAAGTACTCTCGTAATTTATTTTTTAAAAATCAAAATAAGAGGTTACGTATCGAAACCTTTGATATCCCAACGAAATAAATTTCAAATACTTGATGAAGAAAATTAAAAGCTTCTCTATCATTTAAATTGATGTGGTATTTTAAAACTTTATATGAAGCTTTTAAACTTTGAAAAATCTATTTATAGTTACATATACGTGATAGATATAATTTTTAGTTTATTGTCAATCCAATTTTTGTATCTGGTTAGAATTTCTGATCCATGCATAGATGATATGTATAAAAAGTTCCAGGATACAAAATGAAACCGCTATCAATGAAAATTCTCTCTTCAGAATAGTAATAATTATTCATATTACTTAGTAAAATCAAATTTTTTCTTTGATTTTAGTAATTATATATATAATTGTGTTAATACGAATCGATATAATTTTAAATATTTAAAAAAAAAATTTTATTCCTATTAACTAAACACGAATTGATTCAAATTATTTTATTCCCTAAAATTTACCATTACAATTCATTATCCACAATTCAACATTGTTTTATATTCCTTTTCGAAATTTATCAAAATAAATACCAGTGGCCTATATCAGCTCTCAAAAATAAAATAATTCCAAATAATAAATTTATGTAGATATCATTTTTCATTTAAATGCTCCATATACTTTGATTTGCCTGTTATGAAATCTTTATGGAAAAAGTAGAATTGTTGGAGTAACTTAAAAAAAATATAAATTATGTTGATAATGGAATATTCATAAGGAATTAATCCAGTAATACCTTAAATGTATTGTTTATGTGCTGAAATAATATGCTCGACGCGACATTACATGAAATCTACAGTGATATATAGTGATAAAATGAATAGTTGTGTTAATTATGGACGTGTAGTTAGTTTTAACATTAATCAGAAAGTTTTGCTTTGAACGGTAAATACTTCTTCCTAAATTTTCTAGAATATATATTTAAAAATGACAATGATGATACTAATACTCATATATTCTATAAATATATGTTCAAATATTTTAGAAAGACTGCAACTTAATTATACTCCATCACACAGTGAATATAAAAATGAATGGGAAAAATATAAAATGACATATAATTTATCTTTTGATGAAGCAGAGAATTATTTTCGATCAATTATATTTTCAGAAAACCTCGAGTTTATTAATATCTTTAATACAAGAAAGGAACTTTACAAACTGAAGCTGAACAAGTTTGCACATTTAGTATAATTTTTTCTATTGGTATAACTAATTTAGACAAATAGTGAATTTTATGATAGATTGTATCATTTTGATAAAAAACGTAACTTTCCACGGTATATTACCCCCAGAAAATATACTATCGAAACTTTTGGGAACGTAGATAACAGAAAACGCTATAATTGTGGAAATGTTAATGACCAATTAGGATCCCACAACTCATGGGTCATTACATATTTATCAACGCTTGAAGCCCAATACTTTAAAAAAACTAAAGAATTTATAAGCTTAAATACGAGAGAGTTTGAAATATGCTTATTTAAAAAAAAATCTCTGAATAAGAGATTTAATATGTTTGATATGATATCTTCTATCAAAAAATCCGGGTCCCTAAATAATTGTAGAATCTTTTTGATTAATGCCAGTTCAAACGGAATTAAAAAAACAACTGTTTGCAAAAAAATCAAAATAAAATCGACAAAAATATTCAGAAATGTTACAATAAATAAACTCTTTTGGACTTTAAAGTCTTATGGTCCTGTATCTGTTGGAATTGATGCCAGTGAAAAGTCGTTTAGGTTTTATGGAAGTGGAATTTATCATAGCCCGATCTGTTCTACAACAAATATAAACCACTTTGTTTTGCTCTACGGATTTAGAAGGGTTGGTCTATCCCATTATTTACTAAGAAATAGGTATCCAACGTTATATAAGCTGATTTTATTTAGCTGGGGATCGGATTGGGGAATTTCTGGAGATTTTAAATTTTTAAATGACGGATCTAGTATGTGCGGAATTTTATCGATGACGTTTTTTCCAAAAATAAAAATAATAAAGGTTAAAAAGACCAGATAAACAAATAAAACACTATATATGAATAAAAATTGAATTTTTTTATAGATATTCTATTTTATTTTATAAAATTGCTCTAAGTATTTTACTAGTAATATATTTAAACAAAAAAATTTTAATTCTTTTCAAACGCTTACATTAATATTATGGAAAACTTTTTACGCTAAAATAAACAGTTTCAAATATATAGCTGCATGACAATAAAAAATGCTCTTTTTCAAGTTTTATTGTAATAATTTTTTTCTAAGAGTTTTGGAAATTATTTGGGTAAGGTAAAAAAAATTTCATAATTATTTACGTCAAGTCGACCAAGTGACCAAGTGTTGATTACATCAATTACCGACTACTAAAAATTATTATATAAAAGCATTTTTTTAATTTTGTAATAAATTTTGATAAAAGCTAACACTGCATCCACAAAATTAAAAAAAAAATTAATAAGCTATTTTTTTATTTTCCTAGTAACGTTTGAAGATGTAATTTAAGTTATTTTTTGATCATACTGCTGTAATTAAAATACAGCTTTTTCAAAAATTTTTCTTTTTCTCTGAATCCTATCTTATTAAGAATAAAAAACTTTCTAAAATGAATTATTCGAAAAATTTCACGTTTCTTGTTTAACACTGGTCTTTATTTTAAATCTTTTATTAAAAATATTCATCTCATTTCAAAATAAATTTAAAATTGATTAAACTAAAATTTGTGTCTTAATGAAATACTTTTTTGTGTTTTTAAACATTTTTGCAATATAATATAACTAATTATTCAAATATAAATTTGAAAATTCCCGTGGAGTAAAAAAGGACTTGAATCATTAATATATCATCCTATATCTCTACCCTCCATATTTTAAATCACAAAGAAAAGTTTATAGTATTGTGTTTTCTATCCTTTTTGATTTTGTAAAATGTTCTAAAATAATTAATGCATAAGCAACATTATATGAAGATATCTATTTAATATCCACCGTAAATATAAAAAAAGACTGTTAAATATGAATAACACGACAGATTATACATTAACTAAACTGATTTATTTGTATTAATTATACTTATTATTTTATCATACTTTTATTTTTTTCAAAAAATATTTTGAAATTTTTGAATTTTTTATATTCAGTATTTACTTATGTATTGATTGCAATTTTTTTCTAAAAGTCTTTTAAAAACATTCATACAATATATTTACTAGACTCAAAATGACTAAATTAAAATTTTTTTATATAAAAAGAATTGACATGTGAAATTTAGCATTAAACTCAAAACACCTGTATTTTTTATTAAAATATTTAACATAAATTCTTTTCTGATTCAGACGTCCATTAGCCACTTTTACAAAATATTACTAATCATATTGAATCCTTTGAAGTTTAAACACTTGCAATGCTTTTCCAATGATCTGATAAGTAATAAAAAGCTTATAATGAACCAGTTTCCTTATGATAATATGTCAGGAATGAGGAAATTAAATAAGAATGGGATGCAAATAATTATTAATATAAAAATAATTTGTAAAATAATTTTATATTGAAAAATTCTTTTTTTGAAAATTAGCGGACACTGTTTCTAACAAAATTTCTGTTTAATGAAATCTTTACACTTTATTTACAACCTAAATAATAAATTCTTCACTAAAGAATGATATTACTCTGAACAGAATTAAAATATGTTACTTTGTAAGCTTTAGTTCTGGTATATATTATTATATCACTAAAATAGCTATCCCTTCCTTCTAAAACATAGGTGTATCTCATACTGATGTGGAACCAATTTTTGATCTTAAATCATAAACTTTATATAGTAATTTATAATATTTCAGGTAATTATATTGAAAACGCTTTTCAAACAACATTAACAAAATATACTAAGGTGTTAATTTACTTACTTAGTTACATTTTAATGAATCCGATATAATCGGACTTAATTAATAGTTTTTACTATTTCAAATAGGAACAATTACTTAGGAACGAATTTCGAAGTAAAATTCCTTATAGTAAAGTATGTTAATTCCAATAATCTAGGTAGAACGGTTCCAAAAATTAAATTAGAATATCCTATTTCTTATTTTTTTTACAATACAAAAATTAAAACCAATTGTTATGATAATATGCGAAGTGTAATTATATTGGATTCCTATTATTTTTAAGGTAACTGTAGAGAAATTTCAAAAAATTAATTTTAATTCACTGCAAAATATTTTTTAACTATGAAATTTGTTTTTAGAAGCCAATAGTATATGAATTAGGAAAAATAATTTTGATAAATTCATAATAAAGGCAATTTAAATACTAATTTTCAATTTTGTACATCTAATATTTTTAAACATTCATTAATAACAGATCAATATCTTATAAAAGAATAACAATTTTTCTGATTAATTAAGAGTATTTTGAAACTGGAAAGATAATATCTAATTTAAAATTTTTTATACTTTCATTAAGGAGATAACCTTGATAGAATCTATCCAAGCCTTTCATTATGTTTAATTTATTTTTTAATTAGAATTAATAATTAACTTAGAAAGCCTTAATAATTAGGTTATCGTTATGTGCAAGTTATTGATGTAATCTAGTTACTTTTGTTTAGCATTATTATATTAAATTATCATAAATAATTTTAAATATTTAATAGAATAAATATTTTTTCATAGCTGTAAATTTTGATATAACTTGTTGATACATACCAATAAACAATATATGTAAGAAATTTTAACGAGTACACTAAAAAAATCTTTCTGATTTTTCGATTGCAAAAATTTTGAATATCTGAAAAATCAATTAAAACGGCATCTCGGTAGAAGAATTTGAGAACATGCATTAATAGAGAAAGTTTTATAAATACAGATATTTTTCATGATCTCTATCGTTATAAATACATCGGTTTTATGATTTTAAAACTTTGAGAGGTGCTAAACTAATATGCTACCTATACCAGAAAAATTACTTACTTTTACAAACAAAGCGTACATTTCGTTTGCCTTTAACTTTCTTGAAGCAAAACAGATATATCTGATGGAGTATATTAATCTCTCCCGTAAATTTGATTTTTATTTATATTTCTTATTGTGGAAAGAAGAATATGAAATGTTTGCCAAGTTTTTTATTAGTAACCGGTTTTTAACAGTTTTTTAAGATTAAAGTTAAGTAAAGGATGTGTTGAGATGTTTGGTTCAGTAGTTTGTGAAAATAAAGAACGTTCTTAGTTAAATTTTCTGGTTTTTTTGTATTTTTTATAATCTTGTACACTAAATTTATATTTCTTTGAATATTAAAAAAAATCTATACAAAAATATTCTTTTTTAATAAAAAGTTACAGCCCCTTTTTTAAAAATGATGGACTTTTAATACTCGTATTATATTTTTAGCTTATTCAGTGCTCTAGCTATTTAAAATAATTTTTGGGTGTTATCATAATGATGTTGGTCAATTTGTATTTACTTTTACAATTATTTAAGCCATTTTCGGAATACGCATATTGATACTTTGATTATCTCAAATATATAACTGTCAAGCTTTATTCAGATAGGGATAAAGAATACTCATAAATTTTATGATAAATGAATACAAAATCCTCTAACTATTTTGGATATTTAAATTTCTTACTAATTGAAAACTTTAGGTTATTTTTTTCATTAGAGTAGTCATTTTTATTCTGATTATAATATGATTTTTAGTATTCATTCGGAATACTGATTGTTTGTTGTATATTCAATTTTTACTGTTTAAAAATATTTAGCTGCAGTAAATATTGTTGCAACCCCGATGAAGAAATCGTGTAAAACATTTAACAAGTTTAAGCTGCACCTCATAAAGCATTTAATTGTGTAGGGAAAAATTAAATATCATATTACGATTCCGCCTCTTTACAAATAAATTCTTTCAGCTGGACACTGCTTAATTATCAATGACTACTGGATACATAACAGGCTTCTTTGCTTGGTTTGTTAATTTAAAATAATTACAAAAAATTTCTAACATATGCTATCTATCACTCAGAATTTTTAGATGTTAAACCTTTTTTTTTAAAATTATTAAATGACTTAATTTAAGCTGAAGCTTTTGATCATGGTATTATTGGATGTTTTTACAGTAACACAGACATTAGCGTATGATTTTTGTTAATATTTAAAAATGTATGTATTAATGACGATTTCGAAACTTGGTCTAGAGTAAATATTATTAATATTTCCATGAGAATGAAAAGGGAAAATCTAGTTTAATGAAGAAACAAATAGCAGTAATATTAAAAAAATATTAATTACTTATTCCTCTATATTTTCCGTCATCTTATATAAAATTCAAGCCCTATTACCTTAACATTTGTTCAAAATTGAAATATTCTAGCAATAAGTAACACCACCAGCTTCAGTTCTATGAAAAAAATATATATCAATGGTTCAGTTTTTATTTTAACGCGTGTCCGTATGTTTTTACAGTGCTAATTAGCTTTTTATGCAATTGAAAATTTAAACTTAAAAAATTGTTTTTATCAAAAATTTTTAGATGAATTAAATTTTAATAGATATCCAGCATCTATTAAAAATTCATTATTTCAAATTCGTTCATAAACGGCTAATCAAATATAATTTATATTAGTTTGAATATTTAATCAATAAGTCTAAATTGCTATTTTTTCTGTAGGTTTACTTATTATTAGGTTATCATAGATTCTATCATATAAGTTGTCTTCGTATTTGATATTGCTAATATTTTTCACTTCAAATTTATATTTTTGATTCTTTTAGGTTTAAGTTTGGTAAGAAAATTTTTGATTAGTAAAACATTTTTATGTACAATTTATATGGGATATTCTTATCGTAAGTGATAAATGAAGCGATTTATATATTGCATTACAGTCGAATGGCAATCCTTACTAAAGTTTTTATCGCTAAAATTAGAAAGAAAAAAAATTTTTTTTTCATAACTGTTACTCATCAATCCTGTTATGTATATAAGTAGGTACATGCGTAGATTTTAGGTAGTTTTGTGTTACACTAAGACATAACAGTTGGCGACAAGCATGTTTCTTGGTACGATTGAAGAATTTAACCAACAAGATGGGTCGTGGGAGGAATATGTGGAACGATATCTTAACTGGGTACAAATCAATTATATTCCTGAATAAAAGTGGTCCAGAGTGTTTTTGGCATCCATTGGGGCTCAGACATATAGTACCATTCGAACGATTTTAGTAGAAATAGGGTCTATGAATGCTGGGTTTTATGAAATTAAGCTGGTACTCGATGTTCACTGTAAGCCAAGGACTTAAGTTATCGCAGAGCGATACAAGTTCGGTCTCTTGAGCCAAAATCCAGGGGAAAGCTTTAAAGAGTTTGGACTTTGGTTGAAGAAGGCATCCGAGATATGTGATTTTGGAACGTTAAAGGATGATGCTTTGAGGGATGCGTTTATATTGAGGCTATCTGATCCACAGGCAAGAATTCGTCCTGGTTTACTGATGAACGAGTCATTGTCCTTTTGAAAAGCTGTAGGGATGGCTGGAATGATACATTCTGCTGCTGAGAAAGCTATTGAGATATGCGGCAAACCTGAAAATGTTTTCAAAATTGGTTTTAAGAATAAGAAAAGAAAATCCCAGAAGTGTTATTCATGTGGTGAAGAAGGACATTTAAGAAGGGGCTGTGAACATAAGGATGTCGTATGCAGTAATTGCTGCCGAAAAGGACATTTAACCAAAATTTGCTTTAAATCAACGAACTCTAGTCCAAATAGTTTAGATAATGTCAATTTTATTGCTCTATTCTATCAGCGGCTCATAGTTAATTCAAGACCTTTCTTAATCGAAATCGATAGTGGTTCACCTGTTACTATTTTTAATTATGAAAATATCAGAATACTTGATGGGGAAGTTATTCCTACTAATGAGATATCAAGAGTTTTTCTGGCATCCTATTAAAATAGTGGGGACTATTGGACTTAATGTTAAGCATAAAGGTTATGATCATAATATGAAAGCCTATGCTGTAAAATCTGGACCCACCATTATTGGTAGAGATTGGATATTATATCTAAGAGATCATGATTCTGATATGGTCAAAACTGTATCTGAAGGAGAAATAGCTCGAATATATTCAGAATTTCCAGATATTTTCAGCGAAGGGTTGGGTCATTTAAAAACCTATAAAGCA
>LDMZ01066161.1:0-47372 GCA_001455285.1 Sphaeromyxa zaharoni
AAAACCATACTAATTACCTCTATTATTTTTGAATAGGATTATGTTCTTATTTCCTTTCTTAAGCTGTTGAAATAACTATTTATTTAATAACAGGGTTGTTCTAACTGATTTGATTACATCTCTACTATATCTTTTCCCGAAAAATGAAAGGTGACTTTTTCTCTAATGGCTATCAAAAAGGAAATTTAGGGAAAATACCTGCAGGGCCGTTAGAAAGCAATGCTCAATATTCAATGCTCTCAATCTGTGCTGAAGTGGCTGAAATTTTTACCCTTCATCATTTATATCAATGTTTTAAAAATGATATAGCTAGTGGTAAATTTAAGTTTTACAAAGCTTTTGAAAGTAATGAAAATGCAAAGAGGTATTGTAGGAACTTAGTAGTACAAAACATCATGTTAAACTATTTTGAAGCTGAATACTTTGAAACCTTCGTGTCTCTTTTTATTTGGTCTGTTTCATCAAAAGCCTATCATCAATTTGAATATGATTTACTTCAAGATGGGTTCAAAAGAGGGTGTCGAAATGTTCAAAGTGCTTTGAATGGTTTTGAGGGTGATCTTTTTTTGTTTACACGAAACTATATGGAAGAAAAAAAAAGAACTATGTTATTTACTAATAGCACGGTCATACAAACTATTGATCTAGTACCTTCAATAATAATGGATAATGGTAACCAAGGATTAGTATATGGAGAGGATTTTCATGAAAGAGAAAGTATCTTATATAAGATGACAGATCTTATGGAAAAAATTTTCATAAATCTTATTAATGCCCTTTTGATAATCTATTATAGCATAGAAAGAAATTTGAAGCAAAATTCAACAATTGGGTCCATGGCATTACCGTAGTTGAAAAGAAAAATTTCATATAACCAGCACTAATAAAAAAATTACTACACTGATTTGTATGTTCTAATTCAATTAGACAGTTTTTTCATAAAATTTAAAATTAAAAAATCTTTGCGTAATATTTATTTTAAATTTAAAATCCTATCTGTTTTCATTTTGTTCTCAAATTTTTATAAAATTAGTATGATTCTTATGGTAATATATAATTTCACACAGATTATGATGGTATCAGTCAAAATTTTGATAAAGGTAATTCTTTAATATTTATTGTATAATTATTTGTCATTTTGTGTGTGTGTGTGTGTATTGATATATTACACGTAGGAATAAGCAAACATTAATTTTTAATCGTTTACGGTATTTGTGATATGGTATGATCCCAAATAAAGGATAATTATTTTTTCATATGTATAAGGATTTACTAATGATTTACAATATTTTTTATGTATAAATTTTTTGAACAGGTTGCTTTCTTTATTCATATCTCTTTTTAAAAATCTTTTATAAAAAACAAGAATTATGTCAGCACGTGGTAGGGTCACTTTTTATCATCACCATTTATTATTGAATTTTCAATCTTATTAACAGAAGCTTCTGTTTTAGCTACTTCATAGTTATAAGATATGTTATTAACTACAATAAAAGCTATATTATCCCATATATAATATAGAGTTTGAATTTTAGTGTAGGTACTTGGTTATAACTTCAAAATGAAATAAAAAAAACGAAAATTGACACGGAAAAGTTTCATTTTCAATTTAAATTATCCAAAGTTTTCCAAACAATAATATTATGTATTTCGTGTTATCTTTTTGATAGCCTTTCATATTTCAGGTTTTGAATTTTACTGAAGTTTTTATTTGCTCGAACAGTTATAGATTCAAAACCATTTTTGAAGTTGGTAATAAATTATATATCAACAGTTTAAGGAAGCCCTCCAAACATACTTTTTATATTTGTCTAAATATAAATTTTGCTTTTCGGGATTTGAAAAATTAAACGCGGCAATATTTAATGTTATAAGAGTCAAATTTTCCACTCTTTTTGTAGGGCATTACGTTTTAAATTGGTCAAAAGCATCAAACTTCCTTCATTTAATTTATAATAGTAATTTCAGTTTTTTATTCTAATCATAAATTTTTTCTTTTCTATAAAGTGTAGAATAAAGAATAATCGATTTCTCTTAGTTATTAATATATTTAATAATGTTAATCTGTTCTTGAAAAATATAGATGTTTTCCCATTTTTTTAAACTTAAATGAAAAAATTGATTGTTTTTTCAGATGAGTTTTAGAAGGTGTTTTATTTTATTCACCAAAATTACGGTGTATGAAAGAGTGAGAAAGAGTTTGTCTGTTGTGATGGCTCTTCTAGTTTCAAAAATTGCCTCATATGAAGTTTTGACCATATTTAATCCAATATATATATTTTATTATATAGATAAATTATTTTAGAATCACGTAATACTCGTATTTTTATTCCATATCTACCAGGCGTATTTGGAATATATATTTTAATGACACGCTGACCCCAGGAAGTAACAACTGTTCATTTACTGTAATTTTACCACTGATATTGATATATTCCTTGACAGTTCGTGATTTAATTTGAAAAATTCTTCTATTTGGTGCAAACGTAATATTCAGGTGTATTTTCCTTTGATCAAATTGCATATATGGAAACAATTTAATCAATCAACTGTGTTTTTTAGAGCTTAAATTTTAATTGATCCTATTCTGTTAATCTAAACATCATTACATTTAGTTTTTTTTCTTCAGAATTCTGATTAACAATCATGTACCAAGCTACCTCTTATTTCCATATCTTGTCAAAAAGGCCGTACTAGTTAATAGTTCTTATGTTTAATTGATAAAAATACAAATTACATCAAAAATATGATGATTGAAAGATTTAAAGTGTTCCACGAAAGCAATATCTTATCTTTAGTGCCCATATTTCTAACCGAGATTTACAATTAATAATGATCATTGCATCTGTTGTTTTTCCTATGCGTAACGAATAATGAAATCATTTTTTTAATTTATTTTGATTAAAATCAGAAATATGATCCGTTCCCAGGTGATGGTATCGTTGGACTAAATAATTCTTTTATATGGTTTTAAACGATGTAATAACTAAAATTAAAGTGATTATATCAATAAAAAATCCACCTAATCTTCAACTATAAAAGATATACTAGTTCTGCTAATTTTTTGTCCTAATTATATCCAAAAACGGTGAAACACAAACTCTTTTATTGAATAACTATACAAAATTTTTGTTATTTTTTAACCTAATTAAAAACTGGGTTCTCACTATAATTGCCACTTGCCTTTGAAAACAGTATATATATTGTCACAGATATTTAAAAATTTGAATTTATCCCTTTGAAATCGAGATAACGAAGAAGTGAAAAATACAATAGATAAGCTCCACAAATTTTATACATGTGATATAGATCAAATTTAGGTTTGAAAAATATGTAGATATTCTTAACGATCGTAAATTAGATTATCTTTATTACACTTACAAATAAATAGTCAATTGTTAAATAACTTTTCTTTACAAAACCCCACATTTTTTATTCACATGTGAACTATTAACCTTTCACACATTTAATTTTTGTGAATTTGAGTAACAAAACTAAATAAATTCACTACCAATGTTGAAGGTAGTCACAAGGCTAATTTATTTATTAGTTATATTAAGAATTAATCGATGCATGTCGATTCTAGAAATGTATGCTGTTTAATACTGGTGTTACATTCCCATTAGCTTGATATATACCGCTTATGTTAAATACGGGTCTTGCGTCCTAAAGAACCTAATTGATATCAATATCATCAGTAGTTATTATATATATTCTATCATCATTTTATTAATTTTTGTTCTGATACATGTTCGAGTGATTTTTTCGTGCAGGTGTGATATAAAAAAATTTAAAACTTAACCTTGTTGGCAAGAAAGAGTGCATATTAAACAAACTAACGCGTAGCACGTTGAAACAATATATTAAATCGGTAATATTCGTGTCTATATATACTATTTCTAATCTTCGGAGTGATTCGGTCTAATAAACCTAATTTTCCCTCTGACTATACACAGTTTGAATTATTATTTTATCTTAAATTGTACAATATATACAACTGTAGTGCGCAAATCCGTACAACCAAATTAATGGCCACTTTTCGCTATTAGTTACACATTTATAGATATAATTTTTTTATAACAATATTTTTATGGAAAGTATTATAAAACGGGAGGTCAGAATCTCGTATGATTACACCGAGACCCAAGTTTGCTGCTTCCTACCCATCAGATAACGAAGGGTTATCCAAGAGGGTACCTCAACGACAAAAATGAATTCAAAGGTCAAAATTAGAGGCATAGTACTTCCATACCTAATTTTTTCATTTCATGCTTAACTTATACAAGTGATTTTGTTCAAAAAACAATTATCCTTTTTAAAGTGATTCTCAAATCCGATATGTTAACAGCAAGTCATGTCAATTGCAAGTTTACACAACTCAATACCAGTACCCTTAAAAAAAGATTGAATGATTTCCGTACTATGAGGGAATTAGAAAGCATTTTAAATGGTATCAGCTTACTTATTCTACCCAGTGCTAAACTTATCGTCCAAAGGGAATTTAATAAATACGGAAATCAAATTTTAATTAGATGCATCATGACAAAGGTTCGTTGGACAATTCCATAAAATAAATACGCGGTATGAATCAAAATATTTTATATAGAAATCGCAGATGCAAACATGAAGGTGGTTGCAAGTTTTATTAAATATTATAAAATGGGCAACTAAATAATAAATAACTCACACTGACATGGCATTTAAAATCAGCTAGTTATTTCTTATACAGGTTCAATATATATATATATATATATATTGTAATCAGTCACAATTGCATACCCAGTTGCTATATATGGGGTATAGCTAATTAAATTATACATATATATATATATTGTTTGAAAATTTCAGTGAGATTTGAATATTCTAACTTAATAGAATAATAATTTCACTTTTAATTCCTTAATTTTAAATGAATAGAAGGTGTAATTAAACTGCTGTATCTTCAAGAAGCAAGGACTAAAGTTTAAATAGATTGAAAAATTTGTTACTCCCATGGTAAATTTTAGAATAATGAAACGAACTAATCACAGAAAATTTATTTTTCTCATCCTTACGCTAGCATACAGGGATATAACATTCAGTTGGTCGTAAACACGACTGATATAAAGCAATGTCTGACAGATCGATTTGCGACGAAAGAATATAGACACAACCATATACTTTTGTTTATGAGTTGACGTAATAAACTTAAACCCTTCAGTGATGATGTTCTGTTAAAAAGATATTCAGATTTTTGTCGAAGAATACTAAAACCTCAAAAGATTTTGAATTACTCCGTTAAAAAATGTATAAATATAAGTTAAATTACTTTGAGATTCAATGACCTTGACCTATTGGTGAAATCAATCACAAGGTTCTAAAAATTCACTAATAAATCTCTACGATATATCAAAAAAAATTTTTAACTTTACTCAAATATTACAAAAATGGCAATAAAACAAAGGAGGAAAGATGGATTCTTACTAAGACTTTAACTTAATATATTTATTAAATTAATCGTAATAACAAAATTAATTAATATTAAAGCTTTGAAATGAAAAAAATAAGTAAAATTAAAAATTAATACCTTTTCAATAAACTGGAGGTTAATATATTTTAAAAATAAAATTAAACATAGCTATCACTATACCCGCTATACGAAATCGATTTTTGTTTCTAGTAATTCATCAAGAATTGATTTATCAGGGTAAATGTGAATAATATAACATTGAAGCTAAACGAAGAATAAATTAAGTGTTTAAAATATTACAATTAAAAATCAGATTCTACTGCTGTAAATAAAGATTCTTTACTATTAACATATTAAAACACCGAATTAAACATGGATTCCTATTAATTAAAATAGCTATTTGTTTCTATAAATAGGTTTTTAGCCAAAATAAAACTTTAAATAGATCCCATGAAACAAAAAATCTATAATTCATAAATACCATTTTAAAATAATTTTTACTTATGAAAAGTATAGCCATGCTAAAAATAAGACAAAAATGTGAAAGAACTATATATAAACCACAAAAAATACAGAATTGAAACAATGTTTCACATTAATAAATTCTAAAACTACTTTCGAGCATTAGGCTGTGACACGGATTCTGCAGGGTTTCTACGGGATCGAGCAACAGCTGCACGAAGACGTGCATTTTTAGCATGTTCAAGTTGGATTTCAATTGCTTTTTGATGAACTTGAAACCCAAATATTCTGAATAAAAATCTTAAAAGGTAAATCAATAAACTCTACCTTGGAACAAATACTTTAGCTGCAGGCAGTGGTCGATATTCAGGGTGAACCATAAAAAGTAAGTGTGGAAATGTAGTTCCAAAGTAAGCCCCATCAAGATGATGATGACGACTTGAACGAGGATTATATATTTCACTACATCTGGGACAGAACAGCTTTACAGATGCTTCAGAGGGAACGTCAGAAATTCCAATGGGCAAAACAGGCTGACTCTCACAGTAAACCCTTTGACAAATTCCAAATTCTCCTTGCTTATATTTTTCAATCTAAAATTAATAAAGTTATCTACAATAAAACTCTTATTAAGCTATATTATAAGTTTAAACAAAAATATAACATACACGAAAATCTAAATATCATTCCTGTTTTGTTGAATCGGGGTATTTTTAAGTCCCATGAAAATGTCCCACGCGGTGTTCTAGGATTGGAAAGATGTTTCGTCCATATTTTTTCAGGATTATTCTTGTTTGATAATAATAACAACCATAGAAACCCGAAAATAGACCAAGCATAACAGAAATCATTTATGAGATTAATTAAATATCTATTATAATAGGGTCAGATTTTTTCGATCAAAATTCAATATATGCATGATACAAATCTGAATGAATTTAACATATATTAAGTAGACAATAAAATGATACGCTATTCCGAATGTTTGGTAGTGATGAAGAATTAAAGTATTATTAAAAAATTATCACATATTCAAAAGTGAATAACGTTTTTTATATTCAAATTGTAAGATTGCATAGTTCAAGTTATGATCGATGATTGCCGATTTATAATAAAATAAAAGGCTTCTGTAATATTTTTTAATTATAACGTTCTATTATTGTGTGTATCTTTCGAAGAACATGCCTCAGATGTCGAGGTCCCATAAAAATTACACCCTGATATATGAATTAAGAAAGGTGAAATAAATAATTCGTAATAATCTTTCATTTATTCTTAAATTATTTACTTTCATTTTATAATAAAAAATTTTAATAAATAAATACTATCCATAAATTGTTCGAAATATATACAGCTTCTACCAGGTAACAATTTTTGTAATTTCAAAAAGATTTGGAAACAGCATAACATAAATTACAATCTGCGTTAACTTGGCTTAATGTAACAAAAATATAGCCTATCAATTCAATTTATTTGTAGATATTTTTTCAAATATTATATATAGTTGAATATAAAAAATTTTAACCCTATTTAATACAATTCAATATATTGTAGTGTGTTAATGATAAGTTAAAAGAGGTTATCAACTCAAAATTTACTTTTAATCCCTTTGTATATTTCAGATGTTAGAAAGTTCATACGTTTTATATTTAAATATCACTTCTTTACGATAATTAGCTGCAGAAAGTAACTACTTCGGATTGTGTGTAATGAGGATCAATGAATTTACTTTTTATATGAAGTAAATCGATTTTTAATCATAGAATATTCAGTAATTCTGAAAATAAACGTGTTTTGAATGCTGCAGATAACTGCCATAGGTAGAAAATATGATATATATAACTATAGAAAAATTAGAGCACTATGTAAATAAAAATCCTAACTCTTAATAATCAGGAATAAACACAAAATCCATGAAATCACTTATTTTTAAAAATATCGATAATTCGGCAATAAAATAATTCTCTATAAAGAGCATCATTAATATTTTTCTTAACGTTCTGATAAAAACTAAGAAGGAATTAATTTCAGAAGTATGAAATTTAGGTTACCGATAACAAATTTCATTTGATCATTTAGATCTTATAATATTTTTGGTGTATAAGAAAGAAGCATGATTCTTATAGATTTACAAAAATATAAAAATGAAAACCTGGCCTGAAAGAAATTAAGTTCACAGAAACTGTTGTTTGAACTTAGGCATTACAAAAGTACCACCAACATCTCACAACATGAAAGGGTACATAAGTTCGAAATCGACTCTATATATTAGACCATGGCATAAGAAAAGTTAAATTTAACAATTTATTTTTAAAAATTCGCTGCAACATCCCTTTTACTTGACATGTATGTCACTTCCAGATAACGACATTAATGTTTTTACAAAACTTTCACTAAATCATATCTTTTTGATGTTTTTACCTTGTCCCAGAATCATATATGAGAACACATGCTAGGATTTTGTATTTCATTGTCACTTATTTTAAATAATATATAACGGGTCAACGTAGTATGGGATCGGTTACAGGATAATTTTAATCTTACAAAAGAAGGTAGCAATTCATTAATGAATGAAATGATAAAAAATATTATTTTGAACCTGGTTATAAAATAGGCAAAATAATTTAGGCAGCATTGATAATAAAGAAAACTATTTTAATCCTAAATCTTCTATAAAATCAGAAAAATAACAATTTAAATTTTATATTTAATACCATAAAGCAGGAAGATTTACAAATTTTATATTAATCAAATTCATAAAAATATTTTTAAGATTATGGAAAATATTAAGAATTAGTATTAGCAAGATTTATTTAGAAAAATTTTAAAAATTTGGTACATAACATTAAAATATACAATAAAAGCCATAAAACGTTTTCAGGTAAGATACGTTTACTGCTTATTTACAATTAAAAAATAAACAAACATTAACACCTATGGGACATATTTTGGAGAATTTACACCATTAAGGTCAGAAATTCTTCATCTTTTGACTTTTTCAAGATTGTGTAGCCATTATCCCACTATAAAATTTAGCCGATCCTATAAATACTTGTATCAGATTGTAGTCGCGTTTAAACTAATTTGACTGAATATTTAAGTAAACACTTGGAGAAAAACTAATGAACTCTGTACATTGATATTTATTTTATAAAAAAATATTATCTATACAATCTCATGACCAATCCATTACACTAAGCTTCATTTTTTTAAATTTAAATCAAATAAAATAACTAAAACGAAAGCATTCTAAAATTCTAAAAATTAACCGTAAAGTTTACTAATGTTTTTGCTTTATTCGTAAAAATATTTTGAGGATTTGGTCGTACTTTTATACTGTAACAAAAACATAAAAAAGTTAATTCCTGAGAGAATCGTGATCTAAAAACATTTTTTACGGGGTTAATTTTCACTAATGGGAGGAAGTTGACAAAATTTTTATCTAGTGACAGCAGTAATTACAATTTTCCTTTTATACAACTAGATATAAGATTATTTCTTAGAGTAGCAGTTATTGGTTTAAAGCAAGAATTAATTTCCAATGTATCAAAGCGATCATATACACTTTCAAAGACGAAAAATCATGTTTTTTCTCCACGTTAGACATACTCGGCCAAAATTTTAACCAAGGCTCAAGCAAAGATTTACAATAATGCAGCATTCGATACGATCTGCGGACCGTACGTTGCCTACCCTTGACCGTAGACTTGAAATAATATTAAATTATTAAATGAAATGTTAGCAAACCATTTGCTGCATTCCTCTGGTTGTTAGTATATATCTTGCATGGATGAGACCGTATAAAACCGTAGCAGAATTATTAAGCACTTCTGTGGGAGATTCTTCCCCAGTTTCTTAATCAAATTTGAAAATTTCAGCTAAAGTTTATACCTCCTTGTGTATCCAAAATCATTTCCATGGCTTCATTATAATGTGGAACCATCTCACTCAATCCGGTTAAGTTAAATCTATCGTAAATATAATCTTCGTCCACCTAAAAACAGCTCATATATGCTTAGCGTTAGATACCTCACAAAAATATTCGTTTCCTCTTAATGCACAAAACCAATTGATCCATGAAGTTTCGTTATCAGAACTACTCATTGAAAAGATCTAATCAAATTATAAATGTTGATATTCAATCGGTAAACATTAAGAATAAACACAAATTATTTATCGTCCTCGATCGTTGACAATCGGATAGATATCGTGTTTGTAATTTTTCGCATTTCTTTTTACAGTGTATATTTTTCTCCTTTTGTGCACCATAGTTTGAATATTTACACTACAACTTTCATAGTTCATGATGTTAGTCTAGAGATAAATGTTCAAGTGCGTTATTATTTGTAATTTTCTGCAGTAAGATTTGTAGCTGCCATATCATGATATATATGTTTCGTTTTGAGTGAATTTGTTCTTTGGCATGATCGCAAGCCTTTTTAATTTATTCCCCTGACATATGGTAATGCTGTCTGGCAAGATTGAACCATCAGATAGCTGCTCTTTGTTAATTGTATAATGAGTGTAAGAGTGTATTTTATCCCAACACTGAACCTTTATATCCCTTATTTTGAGGGATATTATATATTCATCAAATTTTTGAAATATAATTAATGAAACAAAAGTAATCTTTGTACCGGAGGTAACAGAGTCTCCTGCAAGAGGTTTTATTCATTGAAAATATATATGACAGAAATTGTTACAAATTATTAGAATTTTGAGAGCTACAGAAGGGTGGGAATCATGTTAAAAAGTGGCTATGCTTTGGATTCAATTATTAATACACATGAATTGTTTAAATAATATTTTTTCGATGAAATCATTGTCATAAAAAATTTTTGCACTGTAGACTACAATGCATTACTAAAATTTAAGTTTTTCTATATGGCAGTGCTTTTTAAAGACATTCTTTATTCAATAACCTGATTTATGTCGTCACATATACAAGGTTGGTTCCACTTTAGTGTTTTTTTAAAATTTCTCCAAACAGACTCTTGATATCGTAATTTTGCGTTTAATTTAAACATGAAAATAAATGGTGTTTTATATTTAGTTAGACAATGATTTAATGAATGAATTGCTTTCAGTGCTACTCAAATCTGTAAATCGTGAGTTATATTAAACAGTTATATGTTCTACTTCTAATCAGAAGCTTAAGTACACTTCAAAGCAACTTGAAATAAGATTTTCATCTAAAATCTCTCACATATATACAAGTAGTATAAGTAAAAGTTTTTTTATCACAGTGCAGGAACTAAATCCTGATAATATTAAATCGGTTGCAACCGGTAACCGAAAATCGACGAGATATATAATTAAAAACCTAACATTTCGTTGCGGTGTTGTGGGATTAGTTTATTGTTATAGCAAGTTGTATTGATGCCTATAATTAATAATGATCTGGAGTCACTGCGGCATTTGGTATTCGATCCCCAACGAGGGAGACAACGCAAATCCCTCTATATGCTGGAGTTGAAGAATAATTCTTTCCACCCAGTTCATGATAGCATAATAAAATTATTATTTTTGAAAGAGGGTGCAAACAATTTTTAATTGTATGAATTCGATTTTATCTTAAAAACTTCGTTTTTTTAATTGCTGAAAGGTGAAGAATATGAGGGTATGTTGAATCTAATTATCGTTATTTAGTAACAATTTGTGTTTTTGCAAGAGGTCTCCAATAAGTGGCTAATTTATTTTTCCATTATCATTAATTTTTTACGTGTGAGATATTTTTTGATTGAATGAAGATATTTCAATAGTTATTGGTGTGCAAATACGGAATCTATTTGCTTTTTGATATTGTCCCCGAATCTGGACTTTAAACGAGAGTAAAAGGTCGTTATAGATGATTTTTGACACAGAGTATTGATTAAAAATTATTTAATTTTTTTAATTAAGAAATGTAACATGAAAGGAATGAACAATGATTCGATTTAGCTTTTACTTGTCATGGATATGGACGCAAGGATACATTTTAATATTATCGTAATCTGATTACAATAAAATCAAGGATAAATTACAAGACAGAAACCTCCCCGTGACTGCTTCTGCTTATTCGTTAGAAAAATGAAACTATTTGTTAGCCTTATCATTTTTGTCATAAAATGACAGTATTTCAACGTTACTTTTCAAGCCATAGGATCCCTGACATGAACAATATTCGATTTGTTTTTTTATAAATTTATTGCCATCTTTTAAGTCTCAAATTTTCATAAAAGGATTTTTGATTAGGCACTATCAGAATTTTAAATTATGGTAATATTTTGTAACATCTAAGAATATAAATTTTATATCACTGAATTCTTAATTAGATCATGTCCCTTTTCCTTCATTTTCCTGAATCTAGTAAAGATTATGTTTTTATATAATCTACTCAAAAATTCATTGAAAAATTAGTCTAAACATGTCTTAGAAACAAGATTTAAAATGTTTGTATTATATTCTGGGCAAACTACCCATTCTAAAGAAAAATTATTATAATTAATTTTATATTTATTAAAGGAATTTTAAATGAACAAAGTTAATCCTTTAGTTACATTAAAGTTTAAAAGGGATAAGATTGTAAAAATATAACTATCATTGTAAAATGTATTCTTGTCTCTTGCACGGAGCCAAAGCGTGAATTAAAAAGTAATTTGCCAAACTAAAGTGGCCCACCGGAGACACAACCCCAATCGTAGAGACCCACGTATTCTAATTCTAGAATACAATATTATAAATATAAAAAGCTGCCCGCAACCGAGCCAGCTAAGCTAAATAACTCTACTAGCTACGATGGTTCACGACAGTATCATACTTAATTTGTTTGCTGTGCTAAACTATTTTAAATTCCTCTCATTTCTATAAATAAGATGAGTAATGCTTGTGTTAAACGCTCTTTAGGTGGATTAAACTCCATGCTAAAGCAACACACGTTTTTTCTAAAGTCTATCCAAAAACCTACGATTGTTTACGAAGTATCTAAACTAATCTAACACTTGGGAGTTTAGCAAATATGTTTCATAAAAAACAGTTAATGTTAAATTTTGTATTCGATAACTGTTACATATGTACCGGACCCTTCCGAAACGGACCGAACATAGTTATTATTTAATGTAGATAGACCGCTTTGGCGAGCGCTTTTTCTATATATATTTTTGACTGTTGGTTGTTACAATAACAATCATAAAAGAGAATCTTCAAATTTATTAGATAATTTTTGTTTAAACCATGAATATCATTTTAATCTATAGATCTTTTCAATAAGCTGTTATTTAAAGTCAAGTTAATGATCAATAAGTAATATTTTTTTATTATAAGGTATGGTTTTTATTTAAACCCTATATTAAGAAATAATTCTAACTAAAGTGCTTGTAGATAGATAGATATTTTTAAATATTAGTATAAAGCAGATATCTAATAAAAATAAACCCTTTGGTAAGGAAAATTTATAAATTCTTTTTTATTAATGACGTACACCTGAATCCATTATTATTTTGGGTAAAAGATCAAAAGGATCTTAATATGATTTTTACTGAACCAAAATAAACTTAATGTTATGAAAAATGAGAATGATATCCTGAAATTATTAAAGGAAATAAACTGCTGATATATCAAGGGAATGTTGAATACAAGGAAAAGGCCTTTTAATAAAGTGTAGTTTTTAATTGCAGTGAAAATAATAAGACGTTGCAAATCTTGGTGGTATATTAGAGACGATAATGTCGAAAAATTGTTTAAAACGCGTGATCACTTTCTTGACGGTGCTGAAATAAATTGACAAAAAACAATTGAGTGTATGTTGAAACAGTTATTATCTACAACGAATCCCATAAATGAGATCATTGAATTGTATATACCTTGCATATATTGAACTATTTGTCAGTTATCACTCTCCTCAGAACAATAACGAGAAATATATAGCGAACACGATGCATCAACAATTATTATATTCTAAATTTTCAGTATTCATTAAAAAAACAATCTTACTGATTTACAAAAATAACTCTTTTAGGAGAAATGTTTTATTAAGGGATGATATTATGTAAGGACAAAAAATTATTATTGAAAATTTATGAAATATGGAATGATTAAACAGATCCTCGGTGTGGTTTTGTGATAAGATATTTTTAAACCTATCCTTTAGTTTTTAACCAGTTATATGCCATTTGCAGTATATGTTGGAATTTAGCGATGTCTCCCATTTACATATTTATAACTGTATAAAATACAACTGGATGACATCAGAGATTTTTCATTCCAAAAATTTTTCCAAAATTTACTCCAGTTAAAATTATTACAGATTTTGTATAAGCTGCTATTAATGCACTAAAAGCAGAATTCCCAAAAGCCATGATGAAGGATTATTATTTCCATTTTTTCAATGTATTTTACAAAAGATTCAAAATGAAAAATATATAAATATGGTTCTCTAGTGAATCAGAATTGGTTTTGTCCTAAAAATATTTTTTTGTTTTAGCATTTGTTCCAGTTGCACATACAATTGCTAGATTTAAAGTTCTGTTCGCATTTGATCCTTGTATCCAAAACCAGCAACTATTTTCCCTTATATTCGGGTATTTTTAGAGGATCTTAATCTGTTGATAGATAGTTTCACCAAATTGCAGAGTAGTAAATATTTATTTCATTATGAAATAAATATGAATCATTCAAAAACCTTTCTGTTCAACAATTCCATAGAGGGATGACACCATGGATCCGAAAATTTTGTTAATCATACGATTTTACTATTTATAAGTTTTTATATAAGCTTAAATTAAAGTAGACGAATAACGAGCTAAAAATAATTCAATCTTAAATGGAAATAGTTGAAAGTTCGCAACAAGGAGCATATCGGGACTAACCATCGAATGAAAAATTTGGTTCGAAAGTATAGTATATTACCTCTTGAAGATTATATCAGGATCTTAGATCATAGTATTAACCAATAACTTTTTTACATTATTTGTTAGTTATCATGGCGTAAGATACAATATCTTTGAAAAAAACATAGAAAAATTCATTTATAAATATAATTTCAAGGAAAATATATCAAAAACCTTATGAGTGGTTAATAACGTAATGACTGAATTAGTAAAGCAGCAAATATCTTTCAGGAAATTTGTGACTTATTATAAAGCAGTTGAAGATGAAAAATTAGTATCAAACATAATTTTACATTTATTCATTGTGTACGATGGAAGCCTCCTATTCATTTTGTTTCAAACAGAAGTTACCAAATGTTTTATTTGATTAATGGGTTACGCAAACAGAATAAAAGAATAAACAGGACCATAACGATCTTCAAATCTACGGATTTTCTGTGAAAAGAATTGATAACAAAATTAAAAGAATCAAAACAATTTTTACTTAATTTAATGTCTTAATTCCATAAATTAATAAGGAGTGATAATATAATAAAAATTGTTGTTCTTTGAAATAAATTAATGGATTAACCGAAAAAATAATTTACGAATTTGTTTCACAAAACCGTTTTATAAATTGAAAGGTAAAAAATTTATTATTTTAAAATACTTTAAAAAATTTTTTTGTGAGTACAAGAGAATTGACTGTATTCTATTCTTTAACTATTTAATATTAGGCTAGTTTTTAAATTTCATATTTTGTAGCTGTTTCAATAAGCAAATAATAACATAAATTCTGATAGCATCCAAATTTTTTTTATAAATAATATCTTTATATAGCGTCCTCTTTGAGGAAATATAGTCAATTTCACTTTAGGTATGAAAAAAGTGGCATTATGGTAGCAATTTTATTTGATATCATAAAGTCAGCTGAAGGATATTTGTCTTCACCACTATTTCTCATTCTAGTTAAGGCTACCTAAATTATATTTATAAAATTATTAATCTAGAATTTTTACACTATATTGGATCTAAGTGGTAACTTTTTTCAAAATCATAAATTAAAATAAACAATTCCCATTATGATTTAAAATATTTTGCAAAAATCTGAATCATCTTGGTTCCAATGATTATAGATGTATAAATAATCCGAAGTATTAACACAGTAACCCCAAAGCACGTGTGCCACTCTATTCAGAAATTTGTTAACGGTTGATGAGATTCCATCTAGGTTACAGAAAGTTCAATTAGTTTAAGGTAAAAACTGACAGGACCTCTCCTCTTGGCCAATCGGCTGCAACTTTTCTTTTGAAGCTCATTTAAATGAAAATTAAAATAAACCAAACTAACCTAGAGTCTATTAAAATGTGGTCCCCTACTTGCAGGGTTACTCTATTTTGTATTTTAATAGTCCCGCGTGTTCATAACAGTTGACAAAAATATCCCGCATTGTTTTCAGTAATAATTCTATATAATTTGACTGCACTCCCTATCAGAATTAACTTTATGGGCTTATTTTCATCTGTTAACAAGTAATATTGCATAAATTTCTTTTTGCTATATTTTTTATTTAATCTTATATTGTATATTTGAAGTTATTTTGCCTACTCTAGTCAATTGATTCTTAAATTAAGTGTAATAAAAGAGCTGATTTATACTAAAGGTATATTAAAAAAATTGCTATACTTGGGTCCCGAAACTTTTTAAATCAATTAGTACTTTTTATAGAGATTACATATATGTTCCAGCTTATTACAGTAAATGTATCATGCTAATATCTTTTCAAAAAATCACATATCAGCTAAACAATGTACCAAATAAATTGAACCGCATATTTAAAACCATATATCACCGTTCGTTCAGAAACAGCGTAATTCCACATGGATAAACTTGGTTTATTCAGAAAATTTGTAATTTAATTCATTTTGATTGAATTTTAAATACTTTTATTGGTTATTAAGAAAATTTATTTGATACAAAAGATAGTCTCAATGTTGAAATATAACCATTAAAATTTCCATAGTGCGTTCTTATTGGTAAGAAAATTAATGATCCTGTAAAAGTATTACAAAGATCGTTAAAGAGTGGGAAATTTAAAAATGATGTTAATTATTAGGAGCTAGAGAAGAATCACATTTAATAAAAATTGATGAAATTTAATCTAACAGATTCAATCAAGAATATAGAAATATTTATATTAAAAGTTTTTACTGTATGTTTACATGAGAGTAATGAAAAATTATATGAGCCACAAAAAGTAATTACAAATAACTAATTATTTCTGAAAAAACATAATATTTTCAAGTTATTTCCTGATAAATATTACTTTTATAAGAATTATCTCTATTTTTTAACAAATATTATGTCTAATAGGTAGCGCTTGTTGAAATGAGTTCAACTTTAGCTTTCTGTTAATGCTGAAGTCAGATAAATTTGAATTGAGAATTAATAGTTAGGGACTTAATTTCAAGCATTTTTATATTTTTGAATTGTGAAAGATAAAATAAAAATAAAACTATCGATATATAAAATTTAAATATTTTAAGATTTTCGTATTGATTAGTTGTAATTATTAATGCAAAAAAATGTCCTAATGATAATGAATTTTTAAAGATTAATAACATCGTATTATATAAAAATGTTGCTTGTTTCTTATTTTATTTTAAAATACCATCTTTAATCTGTACTCTTAAATGAATATACATACACTTAAGAAAAAATAAAAATATTTTTTCCCAACTTATGAAATGTTTGAACCAATTAATCTCAGAGATCTTAACGTTTACCTAGAAAGAAAAAACCAAATTTTTTTATTCAAAAAGTGAAAATGACTGCTCCTGTGATCTTCGTTTAATTAAATACATATTATCGTGGTGTAAATATGGTACCACAATATCTGTTGAAAAACCGGAGACAACCCGAAATATATAAATTATATAACAAAATTACATGTAACAAGTTAATTTGGCGATCACAAACGATACATATTTTATTATTTACGCTCCAGTATTACTAGCATAATAAATGGTAAATAGGTGTTGTTTGTATTGCCTACCCATAAGGTGTTCAGAAATCACCTATCCCTATCCTTACATATGCGTTAGTTTTAGAGTGGGTCTACTTTCTCCGGAGGTCATAATGTTATTATGTTGTGAAATTTCATTGTTTGATAATTATTTTCGGGTTTATAGCGCAGAAAAATAGAGCCATATCTGGTAGTTTATTACTTTTACAAATATTTGTTATCTAGATTAGAATGAATGAGCATAACCAATGGATCCGATTAAAATAATGTTTAGTGAAATTACTTTTTAAGAATATTCAAAATATTTTTTCAATAATCGCTCAATCTAAACATGGGACTAAGATTTGTTTGATCACTTTGACTACATGGATCATCACTTTCAGAACCGATTCTTATATATTCTTCCATTAGTAGAGCTTTTGAATTTTCTCTTTTTGAGCCTGATAGCTTTGATATCCTTGCACGAAAAATCTGAAAAACATCAGCTAATATATTTTGTTCCTCCTTCACTCCGTATAATATTTCTAAAAGTTCACTTAAAGAAAATTCATTATTATATCCCATTGAATTTTCAAGGTCAGCATCGTTGAAACCTAGATTTGATCCGTGAAATGAGTTAGTTTTTCTGGAAAGCCAGTATGTTTGAATGCTCCTCCCGACGACATCTATTCGAAAAACTCCACGTTCTTCAAAATCAAATATTGGTATATTCTTGACAAGCTCAAAAGTATTTTGTGAAACGTTTATTTTCATAGGTTCAGATAACGTTTCAATTTCATCAGTAATAACGACAGTTTCTCCGAACAAGCAGTATCTAGGCATGGTTGTTCCCACTACTCCTGCAACCACTTCTCCAGTATGTATTCCAATCCTTATTTTAATTTTTTCCATTTTATTTTCATATTTGAACTCGAAATTTGATACAGCATCCACAACATCCAATGCAAAGAGACAAACGTTGTAGGCATGTAGAGATCCATTCCTTCTTGGGACCCCAGATGCCACAACATATGCATCCCCTATGGTTTCAATTTTGTAAACATCATACTTAACTAAGACTTCATCCAATAATGAATATAATTCATTTAGCATAGCAAGCACAATTTCTGGACTTTTGATAGAACACGAGTAAGTAAATCCAACTATATCCATGAAGAATATTGTAACCTGTAGTTTAATCATATAATAATTATATAAATTTTAGGGCTATTTTTAATTTTTCGGTTTAAAAAACTAATTCTTATGTTTTTACAAATATAAACCATCTAATTGTCAATGTATTCACATATTTTATTTCACAGTAACCATTCAGTTTGGAAATTCAGGGCCCAAACTAATTTTTTGTGTGATTAATATTTTCTGTTATTATGAAGGTTTTCATATAAGAAAATTTTCTTTTTGTAAAATGATATATATATTTATACTCTACCCAGAATCATAGTAAGATTTGTTAGTCAAATCCTAATATCAGTCCTTAAATCTTTACTTTTACTAGGATATTCAAAAAGAGAATGCACTTGAAATAAACCAAATAAGGCTTATATCATCAAGAGCAAAAAATTTTATTATAGAAAAAATTTTCGTTTAAGTATGCTAACCAACCATATTCAAAAAATATTATACTGCATAATTTATATCAGGTAGAGTAGCATTCCAGTTTAAATTAAAAATTTTAGGCTACTTGTCACATAAAATTGTCATATATCAAATCCTTGTACTACCTTGAATAGTCAGTAATAATAACAATAATATCAGGTTAAAAAGGTTCTAAAACATGATTTAATGAAATTTTTAGGATAAATTTTCTCATTCACTTAAGTACAAAATTACGTTTATATCTTTGAATATTTTTACGGAGATACCAATGCCTGCTTTATGGAGACTTCAAGATTCCAATTTTGTGTTTAACTAAAATGAATACATGATATGTTAGCGTTAAGTTAATATTTTTATATTTTCATATCTAAATAACAAAAATACATACATTATTTTAATAATATTTTACATTAACGGGATATATTTCTTGAGAGGTAAAATTTAATTTTTCCCGCTTTGATCAAGAAAGAAAATTTTTATTTATCTCTAATTACTTTCTTAATATATAAGAAGAAATCAAAGTTGTTTTGGAAGGCTTTTTCAGTTTTGTATAAAGTTACTTAAATATTAATTTACAATAAATACATCGACATGTCCATCCCTTGGTTTTAGAAATAGCTTTAGCTTTTTTCTTCCAAATGTATATTGCTCTCTAAATTTATTTCATTTTTAGTCCCTTTCAAACCAAAATAGCATTTGATGAATTTTAAATAATGGATATCACCAAAGTTTTTATTCAATAATTCCAACATTGGATAATCTAGTATTTTTAACTTCATGGAATTACGTAGCAGCTCTTTTTTTTTATTAATTTTCTAACCTTTCTTGATATAAGAACCTTGATTTTTGGACAATTACATGAAAGTAATTTTTTTTATTGGAAAAATTAACCATAGGAGTGACACAAAGGATGATAATCTAGCATCAAATTTGTTCACAGAAAGTACGTAAGCCTCTTAGCCTTCCATTCTATTTCATAAAAGCAAAGCTTTAACCAACTCTGTTTTCCATCGAAAGCAGTATAAAAGACTTGATAATTTTAATTACTGTTACGGGCATTCGAATTTATCTATTTGAGTTTTCTTAATAGTAATTAAGCCTTTTAAAACGGTTTCGACCTATTTTTAAGTATTCTGGGTAAAAAAAATTATAACAATATTTTCTTTCATGTTCGATGGTAGAATGTTTCGTTTCTTATAAAAAATATTAAGTGTCAAAAGGAGGATGATATTATTTTAAAAATCATCAATTTAATATCTTTCTGAACTGCCGGATATAAATAATACTCCTGAATGATTTATATAAAGCACATGTAGATTAAAGTACTTTTAATTGCTTAAAATAAAGGTTAGATATTTTATTTTCCTGCCACATTTAGAAGGCCTTCAATACTTCAATAAAATCAAAGATACTTTAAACGTTTTTCTACATAGGGAGCTACTTCTGTGTATCAGCAGCTAATTTACATTTTATTGCAATCATTGTAACCAAAATGTGGCGATAAAACACACTTTAGTTACACCATTTTTATTTCTTTAGATAATATTTATAAAGACTAAATTAAAAAATTAATAAATATATTAATATCAACCGAGTCTAGTAAGGATACATTTACATCAGGTGGTAAATCGGTAAGTTATTATATGTTAATAAAAAAATGAAAACAAAACTTTCGTTTTAATTTTAATGTTGAAAAATTATAACTGTAACAGATATTTTTAAAAAAATTTAATTTTTATGCATCCATAATAATAGCTTATTTTAAATTATTTTTGCTTTCTATCATTATTAACGTAGGACGAATTTTGTTTTAAAAGATTTCATTATGTAAATTTGCGTGGGAAATAATTTGATAAGATAATTTTGTATCATGAAGTTATTAAACTTTTATAACATTGAATTGATTTCCAGCGGAAAACAAACTACTACGAATTATTTGGCTAGGAGGACGAGAGAAATAGCGGCAAGTTATATTTGTGAAATAATTAACCTTAATTATTACTATTTTTTGTTTCAAATAGCATATAAAAAGAACCTGAGTCCGTAATTAAAGTCATACAATAACCTGCATATTTTGGGCCTTTAAAAGTTTTTATAGCGAATCTCTATTTGTGCCGCGGCTGAGGAATCAGTCCTTTTTTTGAACCATTACAATATTTACAGCGATATTTTTGTTATAAACTGAAAATTAAAAGAGGTTTATCAAAAAAATTATTATTTAGTATACCTGTTGAAATTTTTCTGGAATAACTGGACTACCACTGGATAATTGTTCCACAATAGACCTAGGCAATATTCTACTTAGTATTTCATCTGTTTTCATCTTTTCATTGTTCAGTTCAACTGTGCGATCTCCAACAGTTTGCATTAACGTTTCAGTATACTCCGACATTAAGTTCAATATATTGTGCAGTACACTTGCTTTGACTCCACATTCTTCCATGATGGCTCTAAGAATCTTTTTGATAAACCTGAACCCTGGTCTTTCTTCTGGATTTTGAGACCAGGTCAGACACATTAGACCGTAAATATTTTCACCCATCTTTGTATCAAAGAAGACTCGAGGCCTGTAACTTTCGTTCATTTCATGTGAAGTTGATAGTTTTCTTATTATTTCACACGCGCCACAAAATTCACTTGACCAAGGACCTTTCTGGGTAAGAAACTCTTGAAGAATGATTCCAAAACTGTAAACGTCCCCCCTCTGATATTCAGGAACTGACGGATGCATGTTCAAAAGCAATTCTGGACTAGTCCATAGCTTATTTAAACAATGGTTGCAATCAATTGGAGCTTCGCTACCAGTACATGTATTTTTTAGAAACTCGACAGACTGTCTGTATAATTCAGCTACTCCAAAAGCTTTGATTTTTAACGTCCATCTTGAATCGATGTAACAATTCCTAGACGTTAACCTTCCGTGAAACTTGATTGGAGAACTATGCAAGAAATCCATACCGTAAACTAAATCCCTAATTAAAGACCCCATGAATAATTTATTCATTTTCTCTGTCTTAAGCACTTTAAACAAACTGCCTCGCGGGTAATAAAAGGTAACAATTCTGACGGAATCAGGATTAAATACTGCTCCAATGAAGGTCGAGAGGTTTTCTTGACTGATGGAATGCATCTCTTTCAGGTTTTGTTCAATATCCTTCAAATACTGTAAAGTATTGGAAAATAAATCATATTTTCGAATGTTAATATATGTATTTTTATACATACCAAACCCGTCATTTATACATCCATACGAGAAGCTATTTTAATAATAAATTATATTAAAAAAACAAAACCTTCGACTGTCTTTCATGGAAGAACTAGAAATGTTTGAGTATTTATTTTTTGATGAATTTGTGTCCTACTTTTATAAGGAATTACAAAAAGAAAATTACATCTATATCCAAATCCTGGGCTGTCAATACCCACGTTGGTTCGCTGCTACTTCTCATTGAAAATGCGTTTCCAATAAACAATCCGATGAAAAGCAAAATTGGTGCAACAAATACTAAAAACAAGTAATATACCTTATTTAATCCTTTATTTTTACTATCATTAGTCAAATATCTACGTCTTAATGAAATATGTTCCTTTGAAACTTTTCCAATTAATGTAAATTTATGCATAAAATTTCTTGATTCTTGATTTTGGAGTGTTTTATTAGAGCAAGAAAATTTTTCAATTACGATGAAAGAAGAAGTATCATGAGGTTTGACTAAAATCTCAATATTTGAGCACAACCCATTAGCAGGATCTAAGAACAGCTTCCTTCCTCCTACATCAAAAAATTCTTCAAAATCTTCAAAAAGCTTATAAACTTCAGAAACATTTTTAATAAAAGATTTTGTTTTCTGTTGAAGTAATTTACCTAACGTAAAGTTGATTCCGCTTGCAACGATGTTGGCTTTAACCAACTCTTTGAGTGGAATATTATCCAACTTATTTTTGTTCGTGCTAAAATTCAAAAGTTTACTCTTGAGTTTATTAATATGATTTATTTCTGGAATCTCTTCTCGAATGATAACCAAGTTAGAGGTAAGTTCCTGTAACAGCGTCTCCTTTCCATAGTCAGATACGTCGTATAATTTTGATCGTAGACCATGACTTAATTCACTCTTATTAAGGAAATTTATTTCTAATAACGAGGATGCTATTTGGTATTCCAAGTCAATGAACAGGAATGTTCTGCTTTCTTTCATGTATTCAGTTTTCCCTATACTATCTAATATGTTGAGTGCATTTTCATAGCTTGTAAGAATAGTAATGATAGGATTTTTCTGCATGAATAGAATCAGATCTTTTATTGGAAATTGACAAACTGGACCATGAGTAAAATCACAAATAATCTCGTTATATTTTATATTCATATTTTTGAGAAAATAAATAAATTTTAGATGCATATACTTGTAATTGGGCTGTGTATAACCCGAAATGATCAGCAAGGAATAATCTATCGGCTTGTTAGTGGTAAGTATTTTTGCGATTGTCAAAGCCCAGTAAAAAGGTGAAATCCTGAAACTGATTACTTTGTTATCCTCATTTTTAAGGACATCTGGATCCCAGTAATCAAAAACAACTGGAAGTATATCGAAAGCCAAAATATTTTTGATTGATCCACTTAGATCACGACTTGGAGAGAATATAATCTTTAAATATTTTTCATTTTCATTTATGAGGTCGATTATTTTTTGTGCAACTTCTTTCCAGCTATTCGATGAATATTTCATCAATATTTCATCTTGAGTGGAACCAGAGCTTAGTTCATGACCATAAACACACGCAGCCTGCTCCAGATAAATTTGAATATTTCTTGAATCATTTTGATCATTCTTGATTATGCAAGCCGTGATGTGTCTTGGAAGATCAATTTTTGATTCTGAATTTGAACAAATCACAAAAGGGCAAAAAATATAGAGGATAAAATGCATTAAACAATTAAACTTTATTCATTTTTGTTTAAATTGCTTTATAATTAAAAATAGAAAAATCAATAAAAGAAAGTGTTAAAAATAATGTCAAGTTAAGTTCATATTCAAAAAATATTTTTTTATCCCTTAATAATAGGAGTGTAATATCATTCCTTTTTGGCTTAAGTAAAAGTACAACCTGCGTAGGAGAGAAAAACGAGGTGTGAATATCTAACGGTTAAAATGAATAACAATTAATTATAATTAAGTCTCTAATAGTTTTTATAAATCGTGTCAACTGCCAATCAACTTCTTGTTTATTTGATATAATCCAAGGTTAAATATTTTTGAAAGATGGATTAAAAGATTAAAATTACATTTGACCAAGCCTAAGTTAGAAGCTTTAAATATATGATCGTTTAATCTCGAACTGTTTCGTTGGTTGAAGTTATTTTTTTAAATCCAAAGGTCCAAGAAATGACTAGTAGATTAAGGTACTTTTGAGATTTCTGAAAATATTATTTCAAAGGCTCGACTCATCCACACCGTTTGAGTTCTTCATGCAATTTTCCACCAAGAAAGGTCTGTTTCTATTGAAAATTTTAGAAAAGATCACTAGATACAGGAGTAAAACATCTCTTTCCAGGAAATTACTCAGAAAAGAATGTAAAAGTGATAGTAATAGTAATTAAAATGGTTCAGAAAGATGTTGTGGAAGAGGCAAAAACGTTTTGTCAAGCCTTTATTCCCAGTGCTTTGTACTTTTAATCATTTTCTTTATTAAAACTCTCTTACAGGGATTGCCGGTAATTTTGTGATTATAGATTTTAAATCCGGCTTATAAAGGCATGGAAACCAGTTTTATGTTTTTGTTTTAACTGATCTGAGCTCTAAGTTCAAGTTTGGATTTTGTCAGTACGTTCCCATCTCTGGGGTGATTAACTGTATCGTGAGGTAGATTATTGATTACGTTCATGAAAATTCAAAAGTGATTACCCTTGGTTTACCATATTTGGAGAGATCCTCCAGTGGTTTTCCGACCTCGGTGAGACCTATGTTTCTTCTAGCTCGGCATTAAGCTTAAATCATAGATAAAACTGACGATCGATTGGTTAAAGCAGTTTCAGTCCCTTCCGGTCCCGGCTTCAGAACAATACCTATACTTTAAGGCCATATCAAACAAGATAAAATGCGTCTCATTTGAATCGATAAAATTTTAAATTCTTTAGACCGATTTCTTCATTATACCAAATCTACTCTCTCTTCCGATTCTTGACAACAATGTTATTTTTTTCTTTTTAAGTTAATATCAAAGGAAAACTTTAAGAATCTGATCAAAAATATTCGATCTGTCAATATTGTTTATTTATATATCGCGTAGTCTGTAGTGATTTCGATTACATTAATAGAGTGCTCTTTGAAAGAAGAATTCTAATAAAATCTAAAAAAGTGTCCTTAGTACCTTCTAACACAATTTATTCATGATTTAACTTAGATAAGTTCAATAATTCATTCCATATCTGCATTGATTTGGCCTTTAGCTTGGTTTATCTAAGTTTATTGTCTCTTGAAATTATACTCAGGGAACATGTTTTCATTCCTTTGCTTCCACCAATGTTATCTGACTACATCGAGCAATAGCTTTTGTTATATAGTTTTACGGTTGGTATAGAGCTCCAATGCCTTTCATTATTGGAATCCACAGCTCAATTTTTGAGCAGCTGAGTCTAAACTTGAGTGAAGTGGTTGTGCTTGATATTGATAATGATTCCTTGCTCTATCCTGCAACATTCTTTGAAAGTGATCAGAAGTTTTTCGGTTTAAATAAAGTTCTAAATTTATTTTTTAATTTTTATTCCTCGTAAAGCTTACCAAATTGGGGAAAAACCTTTCAAAAACGTTGACCCCAATTCAACTAAACGAAATATTTGTTGAATCACAAGCGATGCTATTTGGACACTACTCTCTTTGTATTACCCTTGCTGTATCATTAAAACGTTTGTTTATAACATATATTAAGGATAAAATCAAAATTTTTTCCAAGGAAAAGTTTATCAATATATTATTAGTAAATTAACATCAAGGTTTACAGAAATCCCCCTACTTATCGGAAGCAAAAGAGTGAAGCTACTTGAACAAATAGTTAAAAGTCAAGCGTTTACACAAGTTTTATTATTTTTTTTACATTATATTCTCAAATGGTAGTTTATAGAAGAGAGAGTGAAGATGAAAAACGACCCATCAAAACCTGATCCATTTGACTTTGCTTGTGTTAAAATTCTTGAAAGTATCCTTTCAAGCGATTTTATGATGCATTTAAATAGAAATAAACAGGGAACTTGAAATGCTAAGCCTTAATCAAAAAAATCAATCGATAAAAGTATTCTTTTTTTAAAATCATGTTTCCCGTTAGCGATCAAACAGTGTTGATGAATCTCTAAACAAAATAAACGAGAAAGAGGTTTTTCGAAAATTTATGTATTTATTGAAAGGATCTGGTTAATGTGAGTTCCCTATCCCATGTTCCAACCGAAAGATTAAATTTTGACCCTAAAGAAATTGTAAAGGTCAATCATCGTGCAACATTTTTATTAAATCAAATTAGAAAATGCCTTCATGTAAAACTAAATATGCTACCTTATCAGGAAACAGTTTTAAGGATTCCGAATCCTTTAAAAAGCTCATTGGTTGTATTAAAAACAAAATGTATACACAGCTTTGTGCTGAAAATACTAATTCGCCATCAGAGCCCTTTCTTCCCGATCGCCCATTAAGGGGTATAAATTTACAAAAAGTTACGCCTTTAATTCGTTATAAGTAAGTGGAATAGCAGATTTCTAGATCCAATAACAATTTCCCAGAATTTCCAGTTGAAACTAATTCACATCCATCACTTGGCAGAAGGGATGCAATTGTTATTCCAGAAACATCTGAGTTGTGTTACAGGAAACCTCGAAGTTTTCTCTGGTTGATTTTGGTTAATACGTTTAGTCAAAAATTTTAATGATAATCCGGACAATGATTCAACTACAATACTGATGCCGAATACTCAACATAATATTGGAGGTGAACAGAATTTATACATATTTTTCTAGTTAGCGTAGCCAGAAATTTTTCTTTTGATACATCACCTACAAAAACCTTACATAAAAACCTCCCACCAGTTCTCAAGAAGAGACTACCGGTTCCACCAACAAAATTTGCAACTCTGAGGGTTGCTTTTTTTGCAGCACTTATATCTATTATAGAGAAATAAGAGTAGCGCCGATCGATCAAACGACCCTGGTATTAGAGATTTTGTATTTAACATTATTCTTTTTTAAAAAAATTCTTTTAGTCTGATGGATACCCTAATTACAAGAATTTTGTACCTAGAACGTTTTAGTTTTTTAACATTTAGACCCTCCGTGAAAAACCGGATTTATCAGGTGACAAAATGGACCTTCCAATGTTAGTGACTTCTCCGCCTATAGTCCCTGTTAAGTCAAAAGATCTTTTAAACAATTCAAATATAAAAATGAATGTTGGAACTGATGCACCAAAACCCATTAGTAACATGGTAATTCTTTAAATTTTAAACACTTAAAAACACAGGAATTAGTAAAAAATCTTCCTGCAAAACCTCTAGCTAAAAGTCATAATACAGTGACAAAAAGATTACCTGATCTATTCAATCATGAAGGAATTGTTACGACTTTTAATTTCTTTTTATATATTTTAGAGTAATCAGTTAGAAAATATATTAAAAACGAAACAGTAGTTTGTAGTTATATTGCTCCGTCATGTTAGATTTATATATATTTAAATTGTATTACTAAAATTTTAATTTGAAAGTTAATTTTTTCGGTTTCCCTGGCAGGAGAAAATGTTTTTAATTTTAAGCCTTCTTAAAATCAGAATCGACTTCAGGGTATTGTTAATTAATTGAACCGGAAGCCTGTAGATGATTTGTTATTACCACGGAGGTACCTTTCGAGTATCTACGGTTTTAAGAAAATTGTGTAAACAGCTACTTGTCTTTAAGATGATTCGATATTTCTTTTCAGTGGACTTTTCAATGCGTGACTTGGATTAAGTATAAAAACTAAGCAGAAAATATTTATATGTATATATATGATTTTTTGTTATCACCACTAACAATCCATATAAGTAAACTGTAAATGTATTCAAGCATTCAGGATAAATGCTTTTTAATATTTTAGAAAAATTTACAGTCATTACCGTTTAGAACTTTGAAAATTATTACCATTATGTCAGTTCAATGTTAAATATTTATATTATTATGTAATAATATCTTGATCAAATTGTAGATGGAATTAAAATTTTATTCCATTAATATAATCGAAATAGATATAAAATGACAAACTTGCAACGTATAAACCGATTATATATATATCAGAGGTCTGGGCCTAGTTCATACATCGTGATTCATTTTAGAAATACAATGGATGAATGGGGAGATTCCCCATTTCTTTTTTGAATAAGGGAAGTCTTCACCCATCCGTGAGCATATTTTAATTTTTTTCAATATCCTCTTTCTTAACTTAGGGTGTCTGGGTCAAAGCGATATTCCTGTTATAATAATCTGAATTAAGTCTTAAAATTTTTTTCTTGTCCAGTTTCTAAGTTAGGATGATTAATTTGATATTGATTGTTTGTTGGTCTTACATATTTGAAAATTAAAATTAAAAATAAGTGAAATAAATTTTCGTTTCCCTTTTTACTGAAATAATTGTATTTGGTTTTAATATCTTAACAGCAAAAATATTTTGGTAGAATATTAGTAAACAAAAATGAGTATAACAGAAAATTGTAGAGTAAATATGATCAAACCTCAATTCAAAACGTTCAAGCCAACTAATTTAAATATAGTCTACATCAAATACGTTCAGCTATCAAACATATTTAACAAAGATCAATGTGAATTAATTTCTTTTTAAAAATTATGAACTGTAACCTACTACTAGATAAATAGCTAGCAATTTTATACTTCTAGGAATAGCATAAAAGGGCGATAAAAGAAGAAGAAAAATAAAAAACTGATATTTTTGGATCTTTAAACATAAAGTTAAAGCAGTTAATAAAGGCAATGAAATATTTACCCAAATTTGATTAATATATTAGATTCTAATGTTTTTGACTATAAAGGAAAGCAAACTTTGTTTTTATTGATTCAGACGACAGTTCGAGTTTGCTTACTTTTTGTCTTATATTAAGTTCAAGTAAGTCTCCGCCTATGCATTAACAGAAGATGTAGTTAAATACCTATCATGTCTATTAAAATGATACTTCCAGTTTTAAAAACCAAATTCGTAAGATTTACATTTTTTAAATGAAATAAAGATTTTTAATTATGTTTTATAGAAAAAAGGAAAACTAACGCTAAAAATTCAGAACATATGCAACTATATTTTTTATTATTTATAAAACTGAAAATATATAAAAGTCATCCATTCCTTTATATTATGCATTGATTACAGATTCTCTTTATAATTTCAAAATAAACATCTTCTGAATATAGAAAAGTTTCTGGTTCTTCTGATTTATTAATAAAACTTTCTATTACCAAGTCAAGATCACTTCTTATCCAAGAAACTTTTGTAAAACAATTTAACAAAGAAGAATATTTTTTCTGACATAAATCAAACAAGATTATTACATTCTTTAGCTCTTCACTTAGTTCTAGGCCATCATATCCAAATATAATATTTATATGACGCACTCCTGCTTCCAACATCTTTGAGTTCAATTCAGAATCTGTTGTATTCTTAAGGAGAACAACCATTGTGGGAAAAATCTTGTTAAAGTGATCTAAAAACTTCTTTAAATTCCTTTTATTTTTTATTTCAATAAAATCTACAAAGTAGTTAATTGCATCCAAGATTTTTCTCAGAAATTTATGATGATTTAAATTAAATTTCTCTATAATAACCCATCTTGGAAGGCTTCTGGAAAATTGTTCTACTACGAGGAAATAGTTTCTTTGTCCTGTTATAATTTTAGAAGCCTCAGGTAACCCTTTCGTTCTTGGACCAACTAAATAAGGTAAAAAATTTTCAATAAAGAAATCCCCTATGAAATACATTATAGAAGAAGTTAATAATACATGTTTGATCAGCAAGTGTATTTCTTCTTAAATATGCTACAACCTTATTATCCAACTCATATAATGGTTTATCACTTATATTCTTCATTAGAACAAAAACAATTCTGGCAAAATAATCAACGCAACCTTCGAATGTTTTATACTTTTCTTTATTTTCAAACGCCGCAAATATTCCAAAAATCAATTCAGATCCACGTTCCAGTGAAATGATTGAAATTGTTCGATTTTCTTTTTTGTATACAGCTTCAATAAGATATTTACTTACACATTCGAAATGTTTAGTGATGATGTATGTGCGTGTTAAAATAATTTTTTTCTTAACTTTGTTTTCATTCATTAAAGTGTGAAACATTAGCAATAAAAATTCCAGATATATCTTAATTAGTAAAACTTCTTTTCCACCTATAATGGAATCAATATTGCTAATAATTGGAAAAAATATTGTGTTAATCGTTTCTAACAAGTAATTAAACTCATGTGCAATCTTTGAATTATTCAATTCAGGTTGAAAATAGTTAGTTCTAACAGCACATAAAAGCTCTGCATATGTTTTATCTTCGATCACATCATTGTATGTGAACCACTTCAATAATTCACATAAAATTTGTTCGTAATAATTTAAAAGTTTTGATCTTTTGTATACGAGGGATCTGATCGTAAACAGAAATGAAGAAAATTCAGTACAGAACTTTGTGAAGTTGTCACTAAAAGATAACTTAAAGAATGTTAGAAACGCTTCCGATATATGATTACTGAACATGTGAAAATAATCGTTGTAGGTAAACAAGCACCTAAAAATATTTTTGGTCAAGTCATATTCCTTATAATAACGGTTGTATTGAAAACAAAAATATATTTGTTTAAGAAGAACAAAGTTCAAGTCGACTTGCTTGCTTTTAAATCCTTTTTCAAACATTTGATTAAAAACTGAGGCCAAATTGGGAAACCAATCATAATTTTTTGTTTCAAGATGAACTTTAGCAAATCTCGTTAACCTTAACACAGTTTCGAAGTTTGCTATTAATTGGTTCTCGTTACATCCATGTAAGTTTAAAACCATTATATTTGTTAGAAATGTTTTTGGAAGATCTTCTAATATCAGTTCCTGGCAATAATCATTGGGATTTGATACAGAAACACTTTCAAAAACTTGGAAAATTTGTTCTACAATAAACCGATCATGTTCAGTCATATACTTGAGAATTCTTAATATGCTTTGAAAGTTTAACCTTGAAAAGTATTCAAAAAAGAAAACAGAGAAAATGCGTTACTATTGTTTCCAGTAAAGCATAAACTTGGACGAGGAATATTATGTTATTCAAAAGATATCACGAAAAATGATTTTTATTAATCAAGCTTAAGTAAATCTGAAATCAATTATTCCAAACATAACGGTTTCCTTAATATTAAAATTTTTTTTCCTTCGAAAACATAATAAAAGCCTAAAATAAATCTTTTACATGATTAATTGCTTATTTAAGCTAATTGATTTTATTATTGTCAGCTGTCTTTAATAAAGAACTTGAATGTTAACACAAGCGAAATTAGCGAAATTAACGAAATTAATTTTGTACCGATGAAATGAAAATAATATTATCGTATCCTACGATGATAGACGAATCAAAAGCGTGCAAGGTAGTGGTTGCTTTTACACCTGACGTAGTTATAAATTTTCAAATTAACTCAATGCTCGAATAAGCCACATCGGTTCAAGGGTACGCAACACCAAGGTTTTTATTCGGGTACCGATGTTTAAGAGGTTCCCAAAAATGTCATGTTACGATATCCATATTGTAGTATGACAATTGCTTATGTGATAAACATAATTCTTATTCGAACGAAAAATTTTATTCGTTTACGCAGATTGAAAATACCCTCAGAATTTGAGTTATGTTACCACATAAACTGCGAAGATAGACCTGGAACTCCAATCATTTGTTTACCAAGTGCTCTTTAGGTAAGTCTGTCAAATTTAAGGGGGGCCTAATAATTAAATTAGATATTACTGTAAAGTGCCATTTTTTGAATTTACTTGATTTCTGGGGTCCTTTCTATTGGCCCCTAATTTGGAAAAGCTATAAAGATTAAAAGGTTTAGTAAAAATAATAGCTCAAATAATTTTAGTACAATATATAATTCACGAAAAATTTTTATCATTATATATTTAATAAAAATTCGTTTAAACAGCTAGAGATTCTCGTCATTTGTCTGCAAATGATAGTAAAATATGTTATTATTTCAGCGCGGTTTGTTAGAAATTTACAAGATAGATTTTTGATTAATGTTAAAAATGAAAGTTGCATATCACAACAGTGATGCCAGTCTATTCAAATTGAAAACACAATTTATCAAAAGCTAAATCCAAGTTAAAGAAATGCGTACAGCAACGCACCCTATGGAGTGTCATAGCTTGAACACTTTTAACTCAAAAAACTAAATTATATATAGTAAATCGTTAGAAATAAATGTTGCTTCAGATTATATATCAATCAAAAACGATTTAATGAATCTATTTATTAATAAAATAAAAAAGAAATTAAATAAAAGAACTTCCGTAAAAGTACGCAAAATTGATAATAATTTATTGATATTAATCTTAAATTTATTTATGTGCTAACTAAGACATCTTCAAACGTTTTCAAAACATTTTTATCGTTGAACTCATTTGGGTATGTAAACTTGATACTTCTTGCATGTATCACGAAAATTTTGAAAAATTCATGTAATTTATCCTAAAATATCTACTTAATTACAATAAAGAAACGCTGAATCGACATTCAAACAGGAGTTCTTGTGTTTTTGACTAAAAAATATTTAAAAAAATAATAAAATTTTACATTTGAGTTGAAAAATTCAAGGACATTAATGCTTTGCACAATACTTCGCCCTGTAGTAAAGTTGATATAATAAGGCTAAAAAGGTTACTTATATATTCATAATATTCCGTTCTTAAAGGATCAACCAACTGAAGCTTATCCACAAAGTCAAAGATAGTTTTTTTGTTTTCGAGAAGTAATGAAAAAGCCAGGAGTCGAACAAGATTCTGTAATACCCCTTTAAAAGTAAGACTGATAAAAGATATAAAACATCGGTTACTCGATTCAAAGGAAAGAAGGTCTTTAAGAGTCGCTATTTCTTGATTGATAAAATCCTTGTTATAATAATTCATCCTGAGTTCATTTTCACAAAAGAAAACATAATTTGTTACGAAAGATCGCATGAAGCCAAATTACTTGAAAAACCTGATTCATCACTCACTTTAAGTAAAAATTAGAATATAGATTAATACCAGAAAAATCAAAGAAACAATTCTTATATTCGATTTTCAACGTTCCATCAAAATTGTTTTCCCTGAGTTTTACTCCCTTTCCAAATATCAATATTAAAACGATCATTTACATATACCGACCCGTAAGTTGAAGACAGAACCAATTTAAACTCGAAGATGTTCAGTCCTTTCTCTTTGTCAGAACTAGCAATTAATCGAGGAAATGTCAAGTTATCGGAATTAAGAACTGTAGCAATGATCAACAACTCCTTATTGAATAATTTTTTGTACGAGACCAACGCAATTTTGGTTAAAGATTTACCTGTAGATTAATTTAAAAATTCAAATTCATGTCTGAAATATTGTGCCTTAAACCATTCTTCAAGCTTTACAAGTATTTCATCAGAAAACATATCAGTTATCTTAAATTTTCAAATATGGAAAAAGTAAAGCTTAAATCTTATTAAATAATGGAAAATCCAATAACTATGACCAATATCATTTTGAAATATTATACATAGGTGAAGCCAAACAACTTTGAAAAACCCAAAGGATACACTAATGACGGCACAGATTCGATAAAACAGAATCTTAGATTATATCCATTAGATTAGTTCCGAAATTTGGATAAATAGGGGCTTTCATGATTTAGTGTATGATCAATTTTATTAGCATAATGTACAATTATCATGTCCAGGATCTTGTGACTTAAAAACAACCTCCTAATACGGACATTTTATAACAAAAATAATAAATAGAACTTACAAGGAGCTGAATGTATGAAGCTAATAAGTAGTCAAGCGGAGATGTTAACACAGTGATTCCTCGTCAATTCTTTTGTATTCGGACCACAACAAGAACTAAGCAAAAACTGAACTATTAGAAAGGATAATGCTGTTTTTAACTGGAGTAAAATAATGATTGTTTCATTTAATTTTTATCCTGATTACAAAAGCAGAAGAAAAGCACAATTAATCAATATGAAACATTACCTCAGAGTTCTTTGTTGCAAAATGTAGTTCGATAAACTAACAGGGCAGGATATTTATCAGGTGCCAGAATCATGTAACAAAAAAATGATTCGGAGCATTTATTGTACTAAAGTTAAAATAAAATAATAATTAGGACTCTTATCGAGGAGTTCATTATGCCCTCTTCTGATTATTTGAAGAAAGCATTTAGTAATATGAAATATTAAAAATTATTGTTTTTTTAGATATCTTAAAATAACTCAAACTAATAGTTTAAGGCACATTTTTGAATTATTTTATTTTTACGATTAATAGACAAGAACCATTTATAATATAACCAAACACTCTGATCAAGGGGATCTGTATAAAGAGCATTATGGAGTAGGTTGAACTCTTTCAAATATAAGAAGTTAGTTAAAAAAAAGAACCTTCGGTAATGAATTTATGCTCAGAAAGTTCATATGAGCAAAGAGAAGAAAGCAACTTAGTTCTGTGATGCCAGGCTGAGAAGTTACTGAAATTTTCTTGTATTAAGTTTGAAATAAATTTCATTTCAAGTTTAGGATCGACAGTAATCTTACCCATCACCTGTCTTCGATAGTTCCAGCAATGAACTTAGATCATTAATTTAAAAATTATTTTTTACAGTTTCTTTCATCCAATTTCAACATATCTTCAGTAAACTTCAATTCACTTTTCCAATCAGAGTTCGGATACAAATTCATCACATAATATCTGTGATGCCATGCCGCATAGGACTTGATATCTTCTTTGATACATTGAGAACTTAGATCAAGCTCTTGCTGGCAGAGTTTATTCAACTCATTATCGTCACTATTACAGATACAAAACTAAAAAAATATTTATGAAACCTTGATCCTTGCAAGGATAACAGTACTTGTTTTCTGTAATTCCAAAAATGGTTTAAGTTTGGCTCAGTTAAGAGTACTTCTTTGCTTAAATCAAATATAAGCTCCTTATTAGAGCCATCTTTTTCCTGAAAATTAAGAGTTATAAAATTATGAATGAATAAAACACAAAAACTAAACTTTTAGTAAGACTTTATTAGGGGTTTCTACATCATGTGGTTCATTAATCATACAAAAAATATAAGAAATATCATCATCTTAATTTGACAAAATGATATCAACAACAATATAAAATCTATTCTTAACTTATATTTAGCACATGCAAAACCAAAGATAAGACTTCACCACATATAACGCAAAGTGGCGAAAATTATACGTAATTATAATCACCTATTCATTATTTAGTTCGATATGTGACAACTTAAAAATCTGCACGAACCATAAAAATTCCCGTCGAGGTCACTAAGGCTCGGTGGGTTCGGAGCTTCCCGCTATTGATCTATTACTCCTGAGCTCCTCAACCTCATTCCCAAGAAATTTCATGAACGAAGTTATTGAGCCAAGATAAAATATTTTAATGCAATTAGTGGTTTGTCTTGCTTGAGACATCAAAAAAGGAGACTGAACTATCCTAATTGCATTTGAATTTCCAATATTAAAAAATCAACACTGCAACCTAATTATACTCAGGTTATTAATAATATCATGCATTTTGAACAAGTAATCAAAGTTACAGCGATAAAAATTATGATATGATGAATACATAAAGGTATAGGAAAATTTCAAACCAGTTTAAGGATCTTTGAAACATTAGCTTTGTAGATTTTGGCCTGTTCAAGCATTTTTAGCTTCATCATTTTCTTCTGTTCATCATTCAAAACCAACTTTTTCCTGTTATGCTTTAAAATTTCAAGAGTATACAAAAGTTTAAACCATTTAATTAGTGAAAGAAAAAAAGCTTAAAAAATCAAACGAAAGGTTTCAAAAGTAAACGAAGGAACACGTAATAAGAAAGTAATCCGAAAATAAGTTAAATTATTTTAGCTAAAAGTTGTAGCTACTTTAAAACAACTTCTTTTTAGAGGTTTTTTTCTTTTCTTTCGGTTCATCATGCCTAAAGCATGTACATTGCATACGAAATGTTACTTTCCGGTGTCATCTTTGTGATCAGCGGATACTGATGCCTGGTCCGTATCCGTTCTTCCGATCGACTCATTTGTTGAGTACTTCTTCTTAAGCTATATATATATATATAAACACAGAAAAAATCTGACCTGATCTTCATGATCTGAAATCTGTTTAGTTAGCTCTTTAGTTTTGATCACCAACTTTTCAGCAAACATTTCTCTGGCTTCTTCTAAACGTTTTTGTTGAGCAATCTTCTCTTGCTCAATTGAATCAAGCAAGCCACTAGGACATTTTCAAAAGATATTAGATTCAATTATAATTATACACCAGTAGCAGCAAGGCTGAATTACGAGTCTTATTTAAAATCTATCCTCTTAATAATGTACATATCATAATTACTCACTAAAAAATGAAAGCAAAAAATATTGCTCTGATTAGTATGTTAAATAAACAGTATTTGATAATAAAAAGTCTAAAAAAAGAAAAAAGTGCTTTTACTACTTTATTATAGAAGTGTTTCATATTATACTATGATCCGTTCAGCAATGATTAATCAAACAAATCTTCCTATTTGGACTAATTGTTTTAAATAGACACTATAATCAAAAATTTCAATATGATTTGGTATAAGGAACATTCTTTGGAGTCGATAAAATCAAGTAGAGATATTTTAACCTCCAAAAAAAAGCGAATGCGTTATAACTTCTATTAAAGAAGCTACATTCATCATCCCTTATATTTTTATAACGAGATCATAAAAATTAAATTAAAACAGACTCAAAATATATTGAAAAATGAATCATTCGAGCAATTAGCTATACCCAATATATTCAAAACCTGAAAGATGGGTTGCCGAAAAAAGTGTAAAATTAAAAGTGCAACAAAGGTCAGCAAATTTGATGCTTATGTATTTCATATATGTAGGATGGGATTTAATTACCTGAAACCATATAATATCTGGTTAAATACTAACATCATTACCCACACCAATACTTTTGAATATACGGTTAGACTTAACTTGGGATACATAGTCCTTTTTACTTAAAAAATGTTTAACTAGATTTAATTACTGGATATGGAGGGAAATAGTGATTACTGAAAAAGGTTACAAAGGTAATATAAAATTCAGATTAATTATAATCGTGCTATATCATTCAATAAATAATTAAACTTGTAGATTCTGTTAATTTAAAAATTGTAACTTATCTTCTGTTGTACCTTCCAAGATAAACAGCTGTTAATTACGAGATAAGATATAATATAATATTATCATGTACAAAAAAGTAGTTTACCCATTTGAATTGTCTTCTGAGCCACCTAATTTTTGAGATCTATATTTTTCGTAAAGAACAGTATGAGTAATTTCAATTAAATGGCATATACTAGTTCTACAAAAATTAGCTAAAACAATTGAACAACCTTAATAATAAATCTCTTAAAGCTATAAAATCACAATGGTCTAAATTTTCAACTATAAATGTTAACACAGACTTTCAGAAGCAAAAACTCTCGCATACACCCCAAGGATATTTTCTAACTCGTTTTTTCTTACCAGCGGTTTCAGAAATCGTATTACTAGAGACTACAGCAAAAGGTATTCTATTCTGAAGGAATAAAAATATTTCTATTAAAAACCAGCAATGACTTAACAGAATCTCTGTCATCCTCATCTTGTGGATAAGCTTGAGGAAAGTCATAAATTCTAATCCCGTTCACTTTGAGATCATCAAGGATCTATTTGTAATTGTTAATTGAATTTATTGCAAATTAAAAAATATCAAAGTATATAAATTACCCTCATTTTAAATTGAGTTAAATCGTCTTTACATAAAGTATCAGCCTTTCCAATCACAGGGATTATGGTAACTTTGTCATTAAGCCTTTTAAGAAATTCAATATCAAGTGGTTTTAGTCTGATGATCAAGAAAGTATATGAAATAGAACCTGTGTCCGGTTGGAGATATGAAGTAGAGACAAGCATGAACACGTACATCGCGAGTTTTAGTTCTATTTGCTGAGCCTTCCCACTTCATGTATTCAGCATACCTTGAATCAATATATGATGCGATTGAACCCCAGCTAAACAGACACTAAACAAAAAATAAATAAAACAAACCATGTAGTATTATCAATCCCATCACCAAAACCAGGAGTATCAATCAATGTAATATTAAGCGAAACACCATTTTCTACAATATTCAAATTACTTGTTTGAATCTATATTAGATTTACCAAAATTAGCAGTTTCAAATTTATACTTAAATTGGTTCAAAATATAATATTAACTTTAAAATGAAATAAAACTTGACGAATGCAATATTATAAATGATCATAAAAATATAGTCACAAAAACATCCGGTACTCGATAAACAGGAAATCGCTTTACAGAAAATGTTCTTTAGTTGGATTTTATTAATTTTATATTTAGATATGTTCGATTATTGAGTTGCACTGTTTACGCTATTGCAATTTATCAATCAACTACAGAAAAATCATGAGCTTTTACTTTTTATGATCTGAAAATAAAATCGATTTAGGATTTTTAATTAGAATAAACCAAAAAAATTTATTCCGACAATTAACCCAAAATAACCACAATTCATCAAAACGTGAAAGAAAGATATAATGGAATTAGTAAATGACCAAATTTGTCAATAGCAAGTAACAAGGAGGGGGGCATTAACAAAGGAATAAATGAAATCTGGAAGAATGAATCGATTCAGGCTTTAAAAAACTCAAAATTTTTCCGATTGAAAAAAATCTTCAAGTTAAAGATAAATCATTAAATAACAACGATATCAGTAGTGAGCAGTTTACCACCACTTAGTCTATTGACTTTAGAAGTGTAGACATGAAGGATCATGTCATCCTGAGTCTAAAAAATTTGACGACAAAGATTTTAGCAAGTAAATACTGTATTTCAATCTAATTATAGTAAACCAACTATTTACCAATAAAGGAGGAGGCAAAAATGGAAAAGGTCTTCGTGAGACTCGATAAAAAGAACACACAAGGAATTTATACATATACATAAGTATAGAAAATTAAAAATGTTGGATATTTGAAAGAGTAATGAAATTTACTTACACTCATTGTCTGTTTCAATATGGGTGGAACCTTCTCTGTATATTGCTGTGGGGTGTACATTTCAGTGGCAAAAAGACTGTTGATGAAAGTCGATTTTCCAAGACCAGATTCACCTTTAAAATTACTGAAAGGAACCATCAAACGAACCTACAACCATAAGGTTGAAATCAAATCCTCTCAACACACAGTGCCGATATATTTGGTTAGGTAAATTTGAAAATCCGCCATATACTGCATTCTCAACTTGCTTATCCTAAGTATTTATTATAAAATATATAAATATAATCATTTAGTTTTCTTTAGAAATTTAAGAAATATAGAGTGAATTGAACTAGAATGATCAGATCTATGAATTAAGCAACTTAAATTTAAACAAAAAGAAACAGCCATATATTGTTCATCTATGTTAGAAAACTTTTTAAGTAAAAAGCCCTTTTCTTTGTTAATATATGAGGTATCTTTAATATCAATTATATTAACTTCTTCTATCGAAAAATCAGACAAGCTTATTTCAATGTACTCTTCACGGAACAGGGAAGAATAATATTATAGTTGGAAATATTTATATATATAACAAATATCTGTTAAAGCATGAAGCTTCAACTTATCAAATTTTACCGTAGTAGCTTAGACTTAAATCATGTAGAGTTTCATTATTTGCATAACTTTAAAGGTTTTATTGTTATATAGTATTATTAATAGCTTTATCTGATTTCAACATTTCGTTTATACACCAAAAAAAATATGATTGCTAAATATAAATAGAAATTTTTTAATTATGTTTTGCATTTCAATAAGAAATTAAAATATTTTATGTTTGTAGTTTAAATACTTAATGAAAACTTTAATTTTACATAAAAATGCAACGATAAAAACAAAAAATTAACATGAGCCTTGATATACAGGCATTTAGCAATGCAAAACGTTCATATAAAAAAAGGCTACATTTTTGGTGTCCTATATGTAAATATTTAATTAGATGTTTTTAATGATTACTAGATTCAATCATGATAAAAAAAGGAAAAAAAATACTAATATGAAGACATAGATTTAAACTTAATCAATACTTCTTTTATATTTTTACGTATGCCAAGAGTTGTCAACGGAACTGTTCCTTCATTAAGATGACTGTTAAGGTCTATATGGCCTAAAATATCTTCCCTATATGAAACTACCATAAACGTTAGGATCGGACTTGACTTCGATCTCAGTGTAAGTAGGAGTAGGAGACGTTTGTTGTATGGGAATAACGTTGGATTTTCCATCCTGTGTTGTGTCCTGCAATTTTCCTTCTTGTACTGGGTGAATCTCGAGTTTAGGAAGTGTCTGAGGTGATGGCTTCAATGTAGAAACAGGTTTTGGGGAAGTCCTCCCAGAGATAGGAGGCCTGCTGGATCCGGCAATTCTAGGAGGAACGCGGACATTATAACGTAGATCTGTCATGAATACCAAATATAAACTTTAGAGTCTTTATCAAGACGACGAACCTTTTAGGGACTACACTGTTTTGTCGTCATAAGTTTCATGGGAATATGAGGTGCGTAGTTTGATTGTTAATGAATAGCCGAGACAGCATTGATACACTTAGACAAGATAATATTTTAAATAAACTATTGTTAAAAGATAGCCGAACAAATTTGTGATAAAATAAATAAATAATCTATTCCAACTGACTTAGAATTCGTAAAAGGTATCATTTCAAATGTTGGTAAAACAAAAGAACGCAGCAATTTGAAAAGGATCCTAGGAAACAAAATCCATTTTTCAAAACCACGAGATCACCAAAAAAAAGTGAAAATCAGATACATTTAAAAAAGCTAACCTGAAGCTTCTGAACAACCATCAATCAATTCCGGCAACCAATAGTAAAACAACACAAATCTATGTAGGCGGAAAACAAAAGAGATAGCGATCATATACGAGTTAGTACGAGAATCTAAAGCAACAGTTTATCTCTACTTTATACAAATTCAATTTTCGTGACTAGATGTATTCCCAGTTTAGTATGGTTTTCGTGATTTTAAATTAAGTATTTTTTATTATAATCGAAGATTATACGCTTTTATCTTTAATCTTATGTTTGATAATTGGTTGTTTTACTGGCTTAAAGACTTAGAAAGATTAATATGATACTCGCTTGTATTGAACTTGTTAATGAAACATGGTTTTAATTTTTATTCCGGAGAATTATTTATTTTTTAATGTCAATATTTCACTTGGTAAAAAATGAGAAGTTTTTAACAAATTTAGAAAAAATCCAAAAAGCACGAATATTAACTTTGTAGGGGTTCTACCAATATCTTAAAGTTCGTTGTATTTAAATTAAATCAGGACAATAAAACTTTTCTTGCTCTACGAGGAAGAATTTTTTTAAAGCTTCGAATTTAAACTATTTAATTATTAGCACTTCAAAAAATTTCATGATGTCGTACGAAACAAGTTCGCCTAACAAAATAAACCCGAATGTTCTGTTCGTTTGATCAGTATGCTGGATTTTTGACAGAACCATTACATTTTTTTACCTCTCTTAAATTAGGATATGTTTTCTTATACCGTTAATATGTTCACTAATATTTTTAAATAAAATTGGGTTTTAATACTTTTAAAGTTTTTTTTTCATCCATTTTGTCAAAATTACCAGCTTTTGTTCATATTTATATTTAAATTTTTTTTATAAACTTATGTAAATTTTGTTTAATTTCCCTGTGTATTGATGTTATTTTCACGAATTACATAAAATTACATCCTTTTATAAATTAAAATTTGAAAAATTCATGTACTTAAACATTTTAACGTGTTATTTTTTTCGTTCCTTCTTTGGACTAACCACCTAGAAAATAAAAAACATATTGTAATAGATATAAAAATTACTACCCTATCACATATAAACGGACTATATATATATCAGAGGTCTGGGACTAGTTCATGCATCGTGATTCATGTTTGAAAAACAATGGATGAATGGAGGATATTTCACATTCATTTTTGCATAAAGGACTTCTTTGTTCACCCCTGAGCATATTTTATTCTTTTTTTTTATCGTCCTCTAGTAATTCAGGGGACTTGGGTCGGAGCGATATTCCATTTACAATATAATTATTTAAAAAATATATATCTTATATAGTTTTCGTGAATTTTTTAGATCTCTACCGCTTGATTATTACTTTTATCATAATGTTCAAAATTTAAGTTAAATATTTGATGCTATTCCAAAATTATTTAAAATTTAAAATTCTTGGCTTAAATAATGCATAAATACCGAAATAATTGAATTTAGATGAAAAAGCAATTTTAATCGTAATAGACAGTTCATAGAGATTTTTTATAAATCAAAATAGACATTCTCCATGATCTTAAATTGCTACAGATATTATCGAAATGCATAAAATGGTACTAATTATTTTAATTTTGTATGTTCATATTGCTGATTTTAATTTTTATATGTTTCAAATAATATTGTGGTTCTTGTAGCAATGCATTATATTCTAAATTAATATTTTCGTTATTAGAGTAATATTTTTATTCTAATAAATTCTGCTAATACTCGTGGGTCTGTCGAAACATAAAGTTTCAGAAATATAAAAAATAAGGGGTGTCACAAGTACGAGATTTGAGCTATCAGACGAATCGGTTTATTTAAAATTTTGTTCCATAACATGATTAGTTAAAAATATTATATAGCAAATTATTGGTTTGTTACTGATGCTATTTACGTAATTTACAGCCTTGTTAAGCTAAAAAAATGATGAACCCTACTGTATAGTTTAATTTCCATAAACATTATATTCTTTTAATATAACTAATATCAAGGGGAAATTTTTAATTTAAGCCTATATCTATTATGTTTCACTTTAATAAATATAAAATATATCAGATCAAAAAAGTTGATTATATTGTGCTTAAATAAATTAATAAGCAAAATAAGTAATATATAATAAATTACATCCATGAATCACTATTGATTATATCTAATTTATTATAGAATTTTATAAAAATATAGTAGAACAAAAAGATTCATTCCTTCAGTAAGCATAGACATTTAATATATGCCCGAAATTGGTGGCATGAATTGGAACGAGTATCTTCCTCCTAAATAATGGTAATAAAGCCAAAATATACTAAGATAAAATTTTTATTTATCACATATTTCAAATAATCTAAAAATGATAGCCGCTAAATCAAACGTGAACAAAATTTATTTAATTAATTGAAAAATTTTACCAAAATTATATTTATCACTAAGATTAGTAAAATATTTTTTTAATAATAGAATATTAAAAATTAATAATTTATTGCAAAATAACTACATATATAATTAATTTTTTCTAGATAAACACCCCACTTTCCTTTCGGCATATGATTCCAGTTTTTTTTAATTTTAGAATTGGATATTAAAACCCAACGAGTTTTACCTATATTTTTAATTTACTCTAAATTCTAATTAAACTATTGAATTTCATACGGTAAAATTGAAAATTAAATGAACCGGGATATTCCATTTATGGAATTAATAAGGACAGAATCTTTTTGTAAAATTACGAAAATAATAAACGATTTATTTATAAAATTGTCCATTTTGTCTACTATATTTTTATAAAATTAATTTAACAAATCATAAACATATTCCTTAACCTTTTTAAAATGCTTGAATCTAAAGAAGCTCATGCATTATATCTGGCTCTAGTATATTACCAGATAGCATAAGCATAATTACAAAAAATCAAACAATTTATAATGTATATATATATAAATTAATCTAATATGATTTGAACTATAATTAATCTAATAATTTAAAAAGGAATTATATTTAAAATATCAATAAACATTTGGATTTTATTAACGGACTAATTATACTAAATGGGTAGACGATTGATGCTTAATAAATCAGGGTATATGATAGATAGAATATTTGGAATAATATGGAAAAAAATTTATACAAATGAAATCGAAAAATAATATTTATTCATATGTATGTATGCATCATTTCATGTGTATAAAAATATAATTTTTGAAAAGTTTATATTGGATTCTGATAAATGATCTAAAATTCATTTTTTAAAAATGAGACCTAAAAGAATTGAAAAGTTTTATTATGTATCAAATCCTGAAATAAATTTGAAAACATCCTTTTATAATGAATTTTTAAATAAATTTTGTCGGACGAATACTCAAGGATCGGTTAATATTTTAGTTAAAAAAATATTTTCGAAAATGCGCTAATATTGAGCTCTATGTAGTTGAGATCGTTACCATAACATGTTATACTGGTAGGTTATAACTAGAAATCATTTTCCACTAAATAAAGATTACTAAAACTTTATAATCAAAATCTGAGAATATACTTGTATCCCTTATAGATATCAAAAACAAAAATGATAAGAATTGAGTGGTTCACAACATATTGTTTATTATACTAAAATATTTTTTAAAAAGATTGTTTCATGACTATAGTGATACAAATCTAAAAAAATAAATTGATCATTTTTAATAAGAGGGTTCAGTGGTTCGTCATCCCTGAACTAGGACAATAATGAGAGTCGAGAAATGGCACAATCATTCACGATTATTCATAGTTTATAAAACTAAGAATAGGATTGAAAATCAAAACATATCGGTTATTTTTTTGGATCAAAAGCAAAAATGGAAAGGAAGCTGAATCAAAAGATAAAGTTTGCAAGATTGGCCAAAAGACATATGTATAAGGAAAAAGTGCTTTGTAAAACGTAAAAAGGTGTATATTAAAAAAATATAGTGCTCCAATGAGGTATATCTTCTTTATATAACCAATATATATTTAAATAAATTCAAATCAAATGTATTTTCAACGAAGGAGGGGAGAATAATTTTATTTTCATCCGATTTTGTTGAAGTATTCGGGCTATAGCATATTGATAAAAACATGATATACTTTGAAACCGCTTAGCGTTACTCCCTAAAATACTACTAACAAACTTAAGAAAGAATTTTTCATAACAAAACTTTGGTGATTGCCTCCTACTCTTTTATTATATAAAAAAAGAAGAGATCTAAACAAAGTGGTTCATAATGGAGATTTCACCTTAATGGTGTAGAGAAATTATATATTTAGGAACAAAATTTTCGATTTTCAAAAAAATATTTTTATGCCTACCTACAAGGATTTAAGTTTGTGTAAAGAAAACGTAAAAGGTGTGAGTACAGAATAATTGATAAAGATTTAAGTCATCCACAAAGCTACAAAATTTACCATCACAGAGGATATTAGGCCACATATGTACAATTACTTAAATTTTCTTAGGTTTTAACACAAATAAAAATTTTTTGACAGATTTTTTTACCTTTTAACGTCATTATTTTATAAAAAGTCAAAATTATTGAGAAACTAAAGTGAAAACGAAAACCGAACAAAACATTTCAAATTAAAATTATTATATAAATCATTGATTATCAAATAGGTATTACAGGTATAATTTGTGATAAATATATCTGTGAAAATCAACGCAACACTTGACAAATACGAAATTAGAAAAGTTTTGGTATAGCTATATAATTTTGTATTAGTAACCATAATATATTATACTTTTTCCAAATAATAACATCCCCATTAGCCAAAAGATTTTGAAATTGCTCGATTCCTTGATATAGAGAATCATAAGGATTTTTTTCGAAATCACCAAACGTGATCAAGTTGGCATCAACACCACTGAAACTTGAAGGTGATTAATTGTTTTATCCTTGTTTACACAATTAAGCTTAATTCAATAAATTACCTATGGCTAGTAAAAGTCATAAAATATTATTAAAAACATGACATATAAAATCTTTTTCCATGTTCTTACTATTAAACAAAAAATCATAATTACCAATAATCCCAATATTCAGGCATATTCTTGTTAAAAATAAAACAAAACATCAAAACGACTGAGAATTATATCATCTATCTTAGCTTTAAATATTGTAGGGATTGATCAATTATCTAAGATTTAATTGCATATACATTGTGTTTCACATCCTAATATGTACCTTAATTATCAAATAAGACAAAATTTAAAGAATCTGTGATGAAAAAATTACGAATTAGTAGTTCTTTATTCTGTTATCATATTTCAATTTTTCCATCCTAACATTCTTTTATTTTTACATAAAAAATGTGTTATAAAACAGATTATATTAAATCATATCGTGGCCTTATTTTACCATGAATATTGGTTCATATGAATTTGAAGTCCTATGAACGTAACCCAAATTTAATCCTATTTAGCACCATGTATAGCAAAACATAGTTTATCAATAATTTTTTTCTTTATTAAATGTTAAATAAATATATAAATATTATGTTTAAAAATGAAAATTAAAAAATAATATTTTGAAAGTTTAATGCATCAGGAACGCCATGAAATTCAGTAAAATAACAGTTGAGAGATTTAACACCGAAACCAAACATTCGCAGGTTTATTCAAAGAATGATTTGTATTAATAAATAACTTATAGGTTAACTCTATTCTTATGTGAACTTTTAACAGAAGATAATTCCGTGAGAGAAGATAGGTAAGCATACTGTGTAAAACACAAAGTTAATACACCCTCATTCAAAATTTTCATCGGGAATCGTATTAGTTGATAGTTGTAAAATTTCAAAATCTTTTTTAGAAATATATTCCTTAACATATAAAGAGATCTGT
>LDMZ01066180.1:0-26184 GCA_001455285.1 Sphaeromyxa zaharoni
GAACCGCCTCCAAAGACATAAGGAGCAGGTAAAGGTTTTTTCCTCCATAACTAAGAAAAAAAATAACCAATGAACTAGTCTATACGCAAATTCATATGCACGTATATTTACAATTTTAAGTCTAAAAATAATGACTATAGATTATATCTTTTTCATATTTCATTTAATAACTTTGGAAAAAAGGAATTATGTTCGGTCCGATCAGATTTCCATTACCAGTAAAATTGTTTCAACTTTTCAGTGCTTGTTCCCCGAATAATAAAAGTTAACCATGATGAATTTTAACATTCGCTTTTTTTTAATAACCACGAAAGATTTCAAACTTTTTGAATACTACCTTTGTAAATATATTAGCTTAATTACTTACAAATAGCTGAGAGTAAGTTCAAGTAGTATAAGAGAAGACTCCAGCAACAAATAACCAGAATCATAACCGTAAAATATAAACATTTCAATGTTATTTATATATTAATCGCGGTGATATGATTTTTTTTAACAAAATAAATTTAAATATATTTTTAGCTAATATTTTATACCTAATCCCTAGTGTCAGATTAGATCAAGCCTTGTTTGGTTATTTAATTTACACGGTGCGGCAAAAAAAATTTTAAGAAAGGTTCATAATTTTCTCGAAAACTTTGTAAAAGCTTCAAAAAAATTTTCTTAAGACTTAGCAAAGGTATCTATCACCTCTGTCATACTAATCTAGCTAAAAATCTCAAATGTGTATTCATATATGTGTTGATATAGAATTATAAAAAATAATTTCACGAAAGATTAAACCTAAAGGGTGAATTATTGGATAGATTAGAAGATTAAAATAATGGATTTTTAAAATTTTGTTGAAGGTTTTAATCAAATGATATTACCACGAAGGTATATAATTATTTATTGAAGAATAAACACAGATTCAAAAATTATCTCAAGGAAATAGATATATACCCGACATTAATTATTATTTTTTTATAGTAAAGTATTTAAATTTCATAGCCTACAATCATGAACCCTATCAATCTATTATGACACGATTTCTGGTAAGCGAGATTATCACATACAGGACATGAGCAAATTTTTTGCTTCAAGAACTTGAATTGCAAACAATTAAATGATATAACATTTTCAATAACATCATACGATTTTTAGTTGGTAATTCATAAAAAAATAATTTTTGCGAAGTATACTGTCTTATTCTAACGGTGAAAGGAGAAGAAGTTAGTACTCGGAAATGCAATCAGATAAAATATGCAAATCTAGAATTAATTCATAAGGATTGCTATTTTTACAAGAACGTTCCATGACTGAAAAATACTAGCTAAAAGTTTTTGTCTCTGAAATCAGAGAATTCTTCATCAGAGTGCAAAAATATTATTTTTGATTACTTAAATAAGTTGAAAAATATCAAAAATTTTGCAAAAACATGTCAAAAAATTTTTGTTATTCAAAATTTAAGTCAAATTTACTTAGGTATACGTATCAACAAATTTTTCAAAATTTAATATTGGGGCAGCTTTATTAAGGAAAGTATTAAAAATTTTTAAGCGGCTAGAATGGAAAAAAGTTAGTGTAAATTCTCAAAAAATCTTATTATTTAAATATGGTTTTGTCTTACCGAATCAAAATCACAAAAGTAAGGACTTTACTCGGTTAATGATAAAATTTACATATTCTGCAACTTGCTATGTATCCTGACATAAGTTTTATTTTTACTTAAATATAAAATTAATGCCATTTTTCGAATATACCAAATTTTTGAGTACTGCATTATACAAATATATTAGTAAACTGTTCCACTTAAAGAGCTTGATTTGTAATAGCAGCAGTCAGAAGCATCTGTTTTCAATTATCTTTTAATTTATAAAGGAATTAAATTATCTGAAATTTTTTAATAAATTTATCTCTACTTGGCTTAAAAAGTTTACACACAAGCACCTCTCAATCAACTGAAACCTCATTAAGCGTAACTAAAATGTTTAAATAGACCGATTTTCAATCCTTTTAAGATTTTTTCATGCTTATTTAAAGTTATTAAAAGCAGGTCATTTGAAATAAAAAATTTTGATCATATAAATTGAAGCTGCTTGCTCGGTTTCACCGATCGATTCCTGTTGGTTATATATAAAGTAATCACGACAGTATCAGATTTTTTGAAATACCAAAATCAAAACTTAATAAATAGAGCATTAGTTGTTCATGATAAACTGCTGTTAAATTAATATAAAAATGTAAATATTCTATAAAGACTTAATGTGACTGTGTTTAAAGTAAAACGGTAATTATTCAAGGGTTCAACCTTCTTTTCTCTGTATAGAGTGTAAAAGTTGACACTAGTATTTCAGATGAAACAATCAAGGATAAATGTTAATAAAAAATTGTTAATAATTCATTCACATGACAACCGAGATATAAATTTAAACATTTGAAATACAAAAAGTATTCCCAAGGTATAGGAATAACTAGCCAAATGTGAAAAAGTGAAGATGTTTATAATAAGGTATATCGATTATTTAGCTTGTTTTTTTTGTATATTTTATTGTGATAAGAAAGCTAGACTCATAGATACAAAGTTATTTATAAATTTTTTACTAGCTATTATTTTCGAATTTCAAAAATATTGACACGCATACTTATTGAATTATATTTGTTGAGATATTTTTGATCAATTCTAAACGAGAAGCATTTGTTTGAGTTAAGAACATCATAAACTTTTTGACAAAGCGAAATAGGGGTGGATTTATAAACAAAACTTTGATCACCAACATCCACTTCAAGAGAAACTTTGTACCTAAAAAAAATTTTAAAAAAATAAAAAATCTACCTTTTTCTTGCTTTTTCATCAGCTAATATTTGAACAACAGATTTAAAAGAAGAAAAGGACGACAAATTATTATCAACGCATTCTTCTTCCAACACAAGTAAAAAATAATAATTTCTATCAAAAACAAGTGATGCCCAATAGCCCGACTGAGGATTTCTAATACCGGTGGCAAACAATAAAATATCCCCAGCAGGACAAAGATCAATAGTTTTATGATTTAAAAGTATATGTTTAACGACACTATAAATAGGTCCTGTCCAGGAACATGAATGGCCAGGACATGGACACTCATATTGTCTATAAATGCAATAATTTTCATGATGGATTTTCTCATCCGCCGTCAAACCTTTGCAGCAGCCAAATTTCTGAAACTTGCAAGGAAATAACAAAGATGTTGAAAGTTTTTCAAGGGCTAGATTTCGAATTGAAATCGATAATGGTTCCCTGCATAATGGACATGAAGAAACTTTGTCTCTACAGAAAGAACACAACAGGTGGCCATGACAACATTGAAATATCGGTGGAATTATACTTTCAAAACATATGGGGCATTCAAGAACAGAAAGAAAATTTTCTTCGGAGTATGAAAGATTTCTATCAATATATAGGCTTTTCTGATTTTTTTTATTTGCGGGTGAATAATACTTTTCCAAAATCAAATCGATAGCAGAGGATGAGCAGCCATTCATGTTACACCCCATCAAGCAAAAATAATCCGAAAGGCACACAAAGTGCTCATTAACTAAACAACGCGCTACAGAAACAATTACCTACAAAATACATGCGTATCTTAATTATTTTAAACAATAAAAAATGAGAAAACGATAATATTATCTATATAATTTTAATTTTTTTAATAGTTCAAATAATCTAGTCTTCGGATAAGGCTTTGTAGCAATACATGTGGGTATATTTTCTGGTTGTTCGACCCACTTAATATGCCTAATCTCATTCGAGTCTAACAAGTTTGATATTTCGTGTAGGGATTTCTCATCAGCAACCTTACATAACGATTTAAAATCAGTCATTTGTTTTTAAATATACTAAATAATTACCTCTAAAACGGCCTTTCGCATATTACTAAGGTCAAGTAAGTAAGAAATCGTTTCGGGATCATCTTTATAATTAGAGATAGCAGCAACCGACGCGTGACAAGATTGAGCGATTATCGCTCCCATGTTCCATCCTAGCTTCGTTTTCAAGTCTTTTCTCAAAATTATATATTGAATCAGATTATTATGAGACATTAAGGATATTAATATCTTAACAAAGTGTGTTTTAACCAATTAAAAATATGAAATACCGCAATGAAGAGTTAATCCGGTTTAATCAACTAATTTTCACCTCGAGTCTGCGACCCACACTCTATTGATCTAATTAAAGAAATATTTGTTTATTCCATTTTCTATCTAAAATAATTTTTTAAATCATGTCAATAACTTTGTTTTAAAGAAATAAATGATCCCTGTTGAAAAGCGGCTTCACTGAATATAGCTAGTCGGTATTTTTATGAACATAAATTAAAATTATTTATCTGTTTAACTCATTTATATATTTTTGAGATGTTCAAATTATTTAAAGCAGGTTTTTTATATATCCAATTACATTACCAATGATTTCTTATGAATGTAATTAAAAATTACTCAATTTGATATTTTTTTATACTGAACGATTTAGACTAAAATTTATACCCTTTATCTCAAAGGAATAACAAATATTATTAATATGTATTTAAATTTTTCAATTAAAAAACTTTGAAAAATTCGACTGCAATTAAAGGCTAACCCAATAATTAATTTAACATGTTAAATACTAATTTATATCTTAATGCCAATATCTGGATTAGAAACCAATTTCTCTAATATAATCTATTTCAAACCTCTTTTATTTAAAATTTTTTTTATGTTATCCTGTATATTAATACTATTATTTTTATTTAGAATTAAGTTTCATATTATTCTACTTAATTTTAAGCTTGTCTTATTTACCAAACAAATAATATAATACATATTAAAATTCAATTTTCTGCAATATGATTTTAGAACCCGTCAAATTTTAAGTAAAATTACGGTTAATTATTTTTGATCATCAAAATTCATGCAATTAACAGAAACCAATAGTATATTTTTTATATATTTTTACAAAACCCCAAATAATATTCTTTCAAATACTTGAGAACTATGGTAACAGAATTATTTATTGGATTTAAACTTGAGAATAAATAACCCTATAATTTTTTCATATAAAATTTTATATACTAATTATCATTCCTTTCCGTTTAAGATGCGTTTATTAATTATAAATTAGGTAAATATACAAAAAAAAACTTAAATTATATTTATTTTCTTTTAATAGTGAAAATAATTTGTAACGAAAGTATTCTCTGATATTAAATATATATTTTAACAACGAAGTAAATAAGACTCCTTTCTTAAAAGATATACAAAAACTGAATGTGGATTTAAATTCTCTTTTAGAAATTTTACTAACATCTAGAATAATTAAAGCTTTGTCGACTTGTAACCTCATTTCTAGTTAATCAAGCTTGGAATAACCAAAATTATTTGCATTATTATTTCTAAAATTATTAAGTAGACTTTTATGACATGGAAAGATATATAGTTCTTTAAAAATTATATTATTAGTGATAAAACGCTCGGAATGATACTAAAATGACTAAAACGTAACTCTTGATCCTTTTGTGTTAACAGAATCGAACTGGGGTTCTGAAAATTTTTGGTAGCGTTTATATGTAACGCAAACTTTTTGAAGGTACTTAAAAAGGTTATAAATGTTTTATTAATAATAACTGCTTGTAAAAACTTATTTTTATAAAAATGTAACAAATATTTGCGTACTGCAAAGCAATGGTTCACCGTCCGGTTTTTGTCGAAATCATAATATTAGAATGTTATGATCAAGTAGGTGGCAATACTTACCAATTAATATCAATGTATATGTATTAGATTATCATTACTATTTAATATATTTGAAGGCTTCTTCTGTAACAGGAATAATGCTCAGATCCAGGTCCTCTGAATTAATGAATAGGAAGTTGGAAAAGATTAAAATGTGTTCAGGGATGAGCAAAGACGTCGTTATTTAAAAATGAATGGATAATTTCCCCATTCATTCATTTTGTTTCTTAAATGAATCATGATGTATGAACTAGGCAAGGACTTCTGTATATATATATATATATATATATATAGTCGGTTTATACGCGGTAGAGTATTTATTTTTATATCTATTACATCTTCCTTTAATAAAAAAAGATCATAGTAATAATAATGCTTTGTGTTAGATGTTGGACCGTGAACTGGGATCCACCCTTAATTTATAATTAAAATTCTGTATCATAATGTAATAATCAATTTTTTATTCCTAATGCGTGGTCCAGTTGTGATGTTTCGATATTTAAGGTAGAAATAGAGGGAGCATAAAAGCATCACAGTGAACAAAATCTATAAAAAAAATGAATTTATTTCATTTTAAGCGTGAAAATTTTATCTCATTCTTGGCACTTGTTATTAGATTTTTATTATTTAGAATTTGTTATAAACCACGATAGCTACAGTATTTATTTACTACAAGCAATTCCATTCTTAATATTCGATATAACTATGTGCTAGTCTTGTATCTCAGCAAAATAATGAAGTGAAATTTTTAAGGTTGACTGCACATAGGATATGTTTATGGGTATACTTCTCAAGATTTATATGCGATATAAATATGAAAAAACTTACCTTTTGTGAAAGCAATATATTTGTTTGTTTTAACAACCTGGCATGTCACGATATTTTGAATTAAAAAATGTTCGACTATATATTCGCGTAGCTCCGAAAAATCGCATGTTTAAGTTTAATTCACCTTATGATGGATGTATGGAATTAAGTTTAAATGTACATTTCCATTAAGTGACCTGATTAGAAGTCTTTCAATCATAAAATGGAAACTCTCATTGTTGACCAAGTGCTGTCAAGCTCTTCTTTAAGTATTGATTGTAATTGAATTACTAACTTACTTTTACATAGATAGTAGACTGAAAAACAAAATTTGATATAAAAAATGATACATGAACTATACCTGTGAACACACAGAAGTGTTTCCAAAAATCGTGAGAATCCGTTATAACCTTTCCAATCGGTGATGAGTGAGTCAATTCGAACGTTGAAATGTTGTTTCTAGATTTAGTTTGACATTATTGAATGAATAAAATAGTTTTAATCGTTATATCAATTGCTTAGTGCTTAGGGTTTACTCTAAAAAACCGTGATATATCACAAAATATATTAAATATTCTACTCTACCCACTATTGTGGTTACAAAAAATTGATTTTTTATTATCTGCAAAAGATTCATAATTTTTGAATACGACCTTCCTCAAGTACATATATGTTCAGATGATTATTATTGCTTTGTTTGTATGAACATATCATACTATTTGGTAATAATGTATTGTAATTATACAGTTGTTAGAGTATTGTACCGGATTTAGTCGTTAGTTATCATTTACCTTATTTTTATGATGCATAGATGTGATTCTTATTTAGTTAGTAGTTCCCTAACACAGTCGTCTATATTTTATTGCTCTTACTTCGGAAGTAAACTAAATTTGAGTTCTTTCAAAGTATTTTTTGTTAGAAGCTATCGTTTTTAATGGTTTACAATTTGATCGCATGTCAATGGAACGCACTGAAAGCGTATACGTCATAGTTCCTAAACTTTTGAATACATCATTTAATATTTAAAATTTACGAATTAATGTCCAAAACTAGATAGAGAAATCAATAAATAAAATAAAAAACATAAATGATGAAAAGAGCAATTTTTATCACCTACATTATCCTAAATAAGTTTGTTGGTCCGTACTTTATTGTAGAAATTTCTGATCTATAAATCAATGGTATGCATTTTTTACATATTCTATAAAAAAACGAATTTTAAAAACTTTTATAATACACTATAATAATACTTAAGTTTTGAAAGATTTTCAAATAAAATATCTTTTGAAAATATACAAAATTTACGAAACATAATTGTTTGGAATATACCACTACAAAAAATATATATTTTTATAAAATTTTTTTATGTACTGAAACATAATTATAACCAAGAGACTAAAATGATCATAAAATTTAAAAGCATTTATTTCCAATGGTTCCTGGCCTTTTATCATTGAAGACTGTTATTAATTCATTTTTATGAAATTAGCATATATGATTTTCTTTTGAAACTAAAATTAAATAGTAAAATCTAGATTATTTATTAGATTTATATTAGAAATATAAAGTTACAAGACCTAAAAATAACAAATCAGAAATCAAATCCTATTAATATTTTGAGTTCTTCAAATTTATATACATAAACACAGAATGCCAACGGTTGATATTTTTTCATGGGTAAAATTATGTTATTGTTTTGATTGAATAGTTCTGTCTAAATCAAGCACTAAATAGGTCAATTTAGTATATAACAATCTTTTCCTTGGAAAAAAATTAATCTGTATAAGATTTTTGTATTCATTTATTTTTGGACCTTAATAGCCTACGAAAAATTTAAATAAAAAATTTAGGTATTTTTGAATCCGAGATGTATGTATAAAAAGTGTAATTCTAAAAATAAAACGAATTTAATTATTATTTCTCAAGGTATTTAAAATCTTAACTTGAGTTCTCAAACTAAATTTCAAAAAATAATTCTGCTCCTTGAAGAATAAATCGATAAGATTAAAAAATAAATAAAAAAAGATTTCAACAAACATATTATCATAATGCAGTTAACGGATTATGAGATTTCGATTATAATCTTATTTGATCCGATTATTACCGAAGATATACTGTACAAACAATATAATGCGGTCTTGGCAAGGTGATAGATTTTTATCAGTAGAGTACACTATTTTTATACATTTGAATTAATATATCGTATCATGTTAACGATATTGATTGCCCGCAGCACTGGGTGTTTATTACGCCCTTAAGACCAATATCAGGTCTAATATTTGCTTCGGCTGCAGAGCCCTACTGCAAATTTCGATTGTCACAATATATAAAATATTTATATATTTCATGGTATATAAAAATTATACATCCTTCTATAGTTATCTTTCTATGAAAATTTATTTGGATATGCTTTGTGGAATAATATTTTGAAATGAGTGAACAATTTAAAGATGATAGCTTGATTTTACGAAATAATAGGTTTTGGTTACAAAAATCGTGGGATGTCAAATGCTTACTTTTTAACAATATTTATTATTTTCTATTTTCTAAAAAAACTCATTGATCTAATTAATAAAAATTTGTACACATATATATATATATATATATGCATAAAGGTTTATTGGAGCGAATCCGTTAAACTTTCTTCTAACTCAGAATTGTTACATTCTTGATCAAGTGTATGTCTCTGACTGTTAAATTTAAGAAAAATCATTACAATTGAGCAAAATAAATAGAATCCGGACGAAACTCCTAAGCTGATTGCATACTTCGTACTTCTAGGGAACAACCCTGGAATGAATATTAGGCCAACTCCAATCAGATTCCCAACCAATATAGCTAAAGTAGCGCTTATATTAGGTGGGGTAGGGTATGACACATCAGAAAGCAGTTCTAAGCCAATAGACATGAAGCAAGAGGAGAATAGCCCGTACGTTATTGTAAATCCAAACATTATACCTTCGTTGTTTTTTCTTAAAAAGTTTAAAATGTTAATGATAAGGAAAATAGAAAAGCAAAGAAAATTTGCGAGAACGCATACAGGTCTCCCAAGTTTCTTTCCAAATCTTATCATTGCCATTCCAAGGATAAAAGTAAACAGAGATCCTGCGAGAATGGCTACAGAACCGGCAATTCCAGATAAATTCAGAGAGTTTGTGGTATATGTTTGAAATAACTCGTTGGTGAAAGTATAAAACATCCCTCCGCTTCCAAAGTACATTCCAATAATCAATATCAATAAGTCTATCTTTGGCTTTTTAATATCTTGAATGGAAGTTCTAACAACGTAGAGCAGCTGCTCTTTAATGGAAGAGTTTGAATCATTACTGAGCAAAAGTTTTTGTTCGGATTGGCTTGGTGGGGAGGGAGGACGTTCCATGGCGCACAAAAGGAATCCAAAAAATACAAACTAAAAAATTATCCAAAAAGATAAAAAGAATTAACTGCTGATATAATAAATTCGACAAAAGTAAAATAGCTAATTCTTGAGAAAAAATCCTGTGTAGAATGAGAACCTTTAACAGTAAAGAACATGAGCAAAAACCCTAAAGAAATTCCAAGCATATTTGAAGCTATCATCACCGACGTGGCAAGGGTTCGTTCACTTGGTCCGAACCATCTTGAAGATAACAAAGTTGGAATAACTAAAATGAATCCTATTGAGTAAAACTAATTTCTCCGTCGATAGCATACCTTGAGAAATGCTGGGTAAAAGGTTTCCAGCCATCACTATATAGAAATACTGAGTTAAACTTATTCCAGGTACTGAAAAGGCCAAAAATCTGAGAAATGGACCAAAAGAATTAAGCACCATTCCAATAATAACACACCATTTCAGACCAAATATTTGTGGGAATGCAAGAGCAGGAAGTGCTTCGAACACATATACCAGGAAGAACACTGAGGCGTACCAATTAATGTCTTCTTCTGTTCTTCTCAAATTCCTGGCCATTTCGTTAGTAATTGCTGAGAAAGATATCCATATTTCACCATTCAAAAATAACACAGCTGAAAAGAAAAATAGTATAAGGTAACGTCTTTTATAGAGTATAAACCTGTCAATTTTGTTATTCGCATTTGAATTGTTTAAATTTAACTCCATATTACTATATTTTTACATAAATTTATGAAATCGACTAATCTCCAAGTTTTGTTCCTTGCATACGTTGATGTTCGTTTAATTCATTTGAATCAACTTTAAAATGTATAATTAATGTCGAATTCGTTTCCTTGCAAAAATTTTTTAAATAAAATAGTGGGAAAAAAATAAACTAAAACAAAATTATTTGAATAATATTTTTTAAGCAATTTTCAGGTATTAATCTAATTAATTTAGTATTGAGGGTTAAACTGAGATTACCATAACCTTTTTATTTATAATGAATCAAAAATTAAAGTATAGTACACCCTTCATTTTAATTAGTGATATTACTTGAATGAAACATAGTATGGATTCATTAAACTTTGACTCTTGTCTTTGAGACACTTTTCTTTAAACCTTAATATTGACACAATTTTTAAAGAAGATATTACTAAATTTACCTTCAATTTTTGCTATTCTATAGTATATATTTCATTTTATATAGTCTTAAAAAGATGAAAAACACATTTCCAGACAAAAATTTAAATTGATAAATTATTATTTCTAAAAAAATATAATTCTTGTATATAACTCGAATGAATATTTTTATCATCAAAAAATCTTTTTTTTACTTAATCCAAATCATGAATCTTAGTATAATAATTTATTTGTTTAATCTTAAGACTCTTAGCATACAAATCTTGTTTAAGGTCTTTTTGAATGTCTTGGAGCTGCTATAGTGTATTTTATATAAACTGAAGCCAAAAAAAATATAAAAGATCTTGTTTTAAGTAATATAAACTTTTTTTTTTAAAAACATAACTATTCTTTTTTTACTTTCGTTATAGATATTAACTCCAGTTGTATTTATTAATAGTTTGACTATATTATTCAAATTTGAATTTTGTAAAATGGCTAGATTTATATACGGATAATTTATATATATAAATATTCATAATTTAAAAAAAAAGCTAAATTAAATTAAATTCCTGTAGCATAATAAAGGAATGTATATAGGGTATCAAAAAATGTATACAAATTTAAATATTCGGACCTTATTGATAGTTTAAATAGGATATTTGAAGTTTTAGAATAATTGGATATATAATAAAAAAATTTAAAATCAAGGTTTTAAGATTATCTTTTGAGTAGGTATTAATATTTAAAAGAAAAATGAAATGCTCTAACCTACTATAATTTGATCATAATTTTATTTATAAAATTTCATTTGAGGTAGAAATTTATTACTCTTATGATAATAGCTTTTCGATATATTCTTTATATTTTCTATATCGATTATTCAGGTGATCTCACAGTAATGTGAAGGACGCGTAGATTATAGTATTTGTTCTAAATATGAACATTTACAGTCCAAATAAATGAATTAATTATTAAATATAATTTTGTCTTCCCTATTTATAGTAGCTGAGGCTAATAATTAATAATTCAAACGTAAATTTATCTAGGTTGATGGAAAAAATTGATGAATAAATATTTACGGGATTTCTTTAATCCATCGAATAGACATAGGGTATTTTTATACAGTTTGTCTTGGCTATCAAAAATCCAATGAACTGAAATTTCAGCATTTGGAAAAGAAATGATTAGTTTTAAATTGTTCCTCTAACTGAGCGTTTAACTGTATTTTCTTTTTAGCAATTTAACGGAAATTTCCCTTAATAGCTGCAAACTCAGATTCTTACACAAGGGCGAAATAGAAAAATAAATTTGGATAATAAAATATGTCAATTTATAGTATAAATTTCATATAAAAGCTCTTTATCTATCCATTGAAATACGTTTTTCCTTAAAAAAGGCGTCATAGGTTTATTTTTGAAAGACCAGAGAGAGTTAACTATATTTGTGTTTATGAGTGGATTGAAAGAAAAAATGTAATCTTATTGGCTAGCACAAGTGATATAATTACAAATTACTGATTGGTAAAACCAATTACAAAAGCTAGATGAGTTAATAGCTCCCAGTTGAAGGTAAAAATTAGATAGTTGTATCAAATGAAGTCAATATATATTGAATATTATGACGGAGTAAAAGAATAAAAAATTGTAATGAGCTTAAAAATTATTTAGCTTCAAGAGAGAGTGTTTAGATACCAGACAAGAGTTTAACTGCAAATTTTAATTTATCAGGAGTAGAAGTCGAGCTTAATAAAGAAAGAAATACAATTTAACACAAGATCTTCATAAAAAATACTAAATTTTTAATATTGATACCAAAATAAATATTACGTGTAATTTTCGAAGGACTAAGGATTAATTTCAATCAGCATTAATTTAAAAAACCTTTTTGTTCTAAGCCTTAAAATAACAAAAAAAAGATACGATCTTGCCATGAAAAAATTTGGTCTATTAATTTTAAACAAAAATATAAAATAATTTTTTTAAGCGTATTTCGGTGAATAAACCTAAGATTTACAGATAAACTAAAGTACTAGTGATTACCTTGGTTATATAATTCCCGTTAAACCCTTCGTACGAATTTCTTCCTATGAAAACAACAAAATATTCTTCTAAAGAAATTTTATATGTATCTTTAGATAAAGCTGGATATCTTTCACCCAAGAATCCGTTAAAGATCAAACTAAAATGTTTTAAAAATTTGTGTAGAATTCAATAATCTAATCATGACTAATATATTTGTTAAAAAATTATTATTTTGTGATTTTCAGGCATGAAAGGTTAAAAATAAGAAATTTATTCTTTTGGATAATCATGCTTTTCAAGTTAGCAATCTTGAAAAATCTTAAATATCTATTTGGAAGAAAACCATCAACTGCTAGCATTTAAAGAGCTCTACAACTAATCTAATAATTAATTTCTATTTTCATTTATGGAGCTGCTGATGACAGCGAACACACCTTCAGGGGTAGGGGAAATGGCCATGACCGATATTCCTGTTGATGCATCATTCAAGGCTGAGTATGTCAAGGGTCCTAGGCCTACACAAACTTTTTCATTTGGTTTCCAATATTTAGAAATGTAACTCCAAGATGACTTCAAACACGAAGGACTGAAGAATACAAAAAAATCTGGATCAAAGGAATTGCTTAAATTTGAAACAATTTTTTCAACGTTATCACTTGGAATGTTCCTAAAGCTTTATTTATTTTATTTTGAAAATTACAAATAAGAGACAACCTGCACAACGCCAACGCCGTGTTGACGTAGTAGATCTGTCAATCTGGATCCCGCAATGGAACTACACGGGTACAACAGTTTTTGATCAAACGGTTTCGCGTTAATATCATTAGCTATGAATGAAACAAGCTCATCACCGTTACCACATGCAGATCCTTCGAAATGAAGGTTAAATTGCTCCAGATTACTTTGGGTACGGTGGCCAACCTAGAAAGTTAATTCGTTCATCATATATCACAAAACAGTATAAAATTTTTTGTTTTTCCATTTATCGATAATTCTTAAATTAGATGAAAAAGCATCTGCAATGTTTTTAGAGGATCGTGGACTGGTTAGAATCATTCCAAAAAACCTATCAAAGTTTAGAAGATGATCAGTTAGTTCATTTTTATTAGTATTAGCGAATTTCACAGCAGTTAGAGTGGAGAGATTTAAACCTTTTTTACTCAAAAATTGAGTGAAAGTATCCTCCGAGTCACTCTCCCCTCTGACCAACAAAACATTGACCATAATCAAAAGCAAGGCGACAAAAATGCATTGTTCAAGTCTCGTAATATGTCGCTTGAATCAGTTATAAAGGAAATGCCGAGACAATCTTTTGAGAATATTTTAATTTTTTTGCAAATAAATCTAGTGATTTCTTGAACGTTAAATTTTGGAATTTTAACTGATGGAAGAGTATTTCTGATCGTACCTTGTGCCACCCATTAGCTTGGGGGAATGGTGGATTGGATGAAAATTTAAGGATTAATAGAAATTATGGATTATGCTTTCATCCGTTTGTATGAAAAAAGTTCCTTAATCTTTTTCATCTACGAATACACAGGGAAATTTCAATAAAAATTTTTCGTTATGAGTAATTTTCTCTTGAAAATTTGTATCGGGGATTATGATAGATGTAATGGATGTCGATAATTTTTTATTTTCTAGGTTTGGTTGATCCCCCATAAAAAAAGAAGATTGGAGTTTGTTTTCAGGTCAGCTTTAAATTTGGGGTTGGAAATGCAAACGATATAGATATATTCATAACTTTCATCTTTATTGCGATAGTTGATTCTAAAATATATATCATTATAAATCATTCCCGCTATTGGAATATTCCTAAATTGGGAGATAGCTTGTAGGATATATCAAATAATTTTAAACAATCCGTTCTGTTTAGGCAGTCTTATTTATAGATAATTTCATATTTGTACCTTGGTTATTTCCACCCCATCAAAGATAAAGTCCGGTTAACAGCTACCTATCTATTATATACATTTTATTAGTTTTAAAACAACATTAACGCCCTAATAAAATGCATTTCAAATATTTAGAATTGATACCACTTCAGTTTAAAGAGGTGATATTTTAAATTGTAACTTGCATCCCATAAAGCCCTCCTGTTGATCTATCATTCCTCTTCTTTTCTTGGATAACATTTAAATAATCAATTGAAAAATTGCACGATGAATAAGTGTTAAATAAGATCTCAGATTTATTTATCAAGGTTTTAAATGCGAATGTGTTAAGATCGAAAAGGATCCAATAAATTAATCTTCTTCTCCTCAAGATATAAAGAAAGCATCATAAATGAATTTTATTAAAAATAGCTTTGTTTCATGGTTGTATAAATTAATTATTTGTCATATATGAACTGAGTATGTTTTTTGTGTATAGTGATTCATTTTTCTAAAACTCTGAAATGATATAAAATTTGGATTTAATTAAAGTATCTGTAACTAAAAAAATGTTCTTATTTATGTTTTGAATCAATACATACAAAAATCCGAAAGAAAAACTTTCAGCAGTAGCTGATCATATCAGCCATTTCAAAATTTTCGCTTTCATCTGTCACACGTTTTTTCTCTTTCCATTCGTAAAATAGTTTTATTTAAGTTGATCGGTTATTATTTATCTGATAAAACAAGATCCAACCATATGTTAGTCAAAAAAATAAAATTAAAACAAAATCATATACGTACTATGTAATAATTTATCAAACAATATTAGTTCAATCTGATCTAATAAAATTCAGAAAAATAACTCAAAAATAAAAATTTGATTGAAAGGGAGCATTTTGAGAAAGTTTGAACGATGGAAAATTTGTATAACATTCCTTAAAGTTTAAATTGCAAATTTAAATATCTTAATAACACTGAATCGGCTCATCCCATTTACTTATGGTAATATCTTTTTGTTGAATGAAAACAAACAAAGAATATTTGAGATATAGATTATGATTAAAAATAATAAAAATGTCTGGTACATTCATCATATTAAAATTCATATTCTGGTGTAGAAGGGCGTCTCAATATAATTTAAAATATGTAAATACGATTTTTTTATTATACAAAAATCGAATATTCTAATTCATCAATCGTAGCAAAGTACCAACTAAAATAAATTTTATTTCTAACACGTTTAAAGGTATAGGGAACATTGGAAAAAACATTAAGCCAATTTAATAAGACAAAATAAAAAGTCTTAGATGAACAACAATTGAATTTTAAATAATTATATATTGTTTAAGCTTAACTTTAAAAAAGGTAATTAGGTTTCCTAACCATGTTAGGGGAAAATATACTTAAAAATTCTTTTTAATATGGGAGTCAAATTGCAGATTATTAATTTGAATTTATTAAAATTACCCAAATCTGTGATAGACCCTAAAATTAAATTCGATGTTCATGATTTTACCAATAAATGATTCGATTATCTGAATTTTCTTAAAATGGGTAACAAAATTTATATCAGGTGCCTAAAATTTCAATATAGCTTAAATATTACATAAACTTTGTTAAGTTAATAAATGTAACTAACATTCACGTAAAAAATACCTGTGTATTTAAATGGTTCAGTTTTTGTTAATAAAATTTAAATTTTAGATTTTATTTGAATAATTTACAGAGAATGTATTTTTATCGAGGTTTCATATCATGGACTTTCCTTACTTTATTGTATTTTTTGATAACTCTACTAACCATAAGAGGAAATAAGTTAATTTTATTGCTATAAATTTCATATCTCAATTAATTTAATATAAAAATTAGAAACTTATCCCAAATCCATCAATTTTTGGTTAAAATTTTTTTATAAAACGTGGACTGATACCTTTTACAAAACAATTTTAATTTTCCAAGGCATTAAATTTTGTTGAGAATGAAAATTTTTTAACATGAGGAGATTGGATAAATTAGGTTAAATAACACAAAAGAAACTTTATTCTGCAATTAATACACCCCAATCTTGTCAGACGATTAAATTGGAAATGTTTTAGTTGGTACTAGCTGGGATGGATTCAATAGAATCAAAATAATCTGAAGGTGCTAAAGAGGGAGAAAGCTACAAGTCTAGATACTCAGTAGTGTAGAATTGTAGATGAATTAGACACCGGAACCTTTGGGCTGGGATAACGAAATTTGCATGGATTTTAATAGCGCCTTCACAATTGTCACGGATTAGTTTATTTCTTCCAAATTCGAACCCAAGTCTCATCTATTGTTACCTTAAAACCGGTTAGTCCAATTTTCAACCTCACTACAGACTCATGGTAATTGCTGATCCAATTAAGCTACATTTACAAGCTTACGTAGTATTAACTTGGATTAATAGTGATTAAAAGAATGATTAAATGCATCCATTAAAAGATAATTATTTATTAATGAAGAATTGGTTAAAAAATGTACCAGACATGTTACAAAATTGTGGGGATAAAAAAATATTTCATAGGCCATTTCTTATTTAGTTCAGAAAGGAATAAAGTGATTCTAAATATAGAGCTAGAGATAAACATATAACATTTAAGAGTTGTTTTTTTAAAAAGATTGATAAATAGTCAAGAGATTTCTATTGATATTGAAAGAATTGATAAATTTGTTAGTGTTAATTTGATCATGGTGAAGCACCAGAGACAGCGCTGAAGCAGATAATAACGTAGAAACAGACTCAACTATCATAGTGTCTGAATGTAGAAAGAAAAATATTAAATTTTGTACATGTTTCATATTTTTTAAATTGTTCAAAACCCCTTTTAAGATATTAGCATTGTAGTCTAAAAAAAGATAATTTTTTTATTTTAGCAGCTGTGATTTGGAAGGTCAAATTATTTCAAAATCGTGACTCACCGAACCAACTTGGCTTTATGCTCTTCCTTAGTAGTACTTCAGGTAAATTTTTATCTCATCACTCTTTCTCAATGTTTCCTTTCTCTTGCTCATGTGAGAAAAGTTCTTTTAAACTAAATTAAATCATTCGCGGTGTAAATATTCTCAAGTTTAAATCTAAATTACTCATTTATTTACGATTTAATCCAATTCAATTAGAATACTCATCATGTAGGAGGAAATCGTTAAAAATTTATTCGTTTTTTCAAAAATATATAAATTATTCTTTTTTACATCTTTATTAATTTTAATTACTTTTATATGAAATCTTACGTAAAGGATTAAAACTAAATAACTTTCCTGGCGAATCTCTGAAACCTGGGATTAATTAACAACGATAATCTCTTAGTGAGTCGACTTGTGTTTTTATTTGCTTAATAATAAACTTTTTCAGTATTTTTAAATAGTATTGAATTTGGAACGACGATAAAATGCCCTCAAATAGCGTTTCCCCTATGAACAAACGTAATTCATTTACTCGTGATGGTATTTCTTATAAAATAATGGTAAATGTCTCTAGAAGAGGATAATTTGTCTATACTGTCAAATGATGTTCCAGATAAAAGGAAGGAAAATTTTAAAAAACTGGTCAATAAATGGTTTAAAAACAAGAACAGAAAGAAGAAAGACTTGGAGTCTATGATAGACGAAGCAGAAAGTCAGATAATAAATGGTTTGACGTCTTTGAATCACTTAACTGAATAGATTTAAAGACTAAGTTGCATAGATATCCCATTTATATTTCTGAAAACGAGTATATATGGACTGCTTCAACTGTCAAGTACGAGGATTTGAGTGAAACCGTTTATAAGGAGCCTCCTATAGTCCTCCTGCATGGCTTTTGGGGAGGTTTAGCTATGTGGGCACTAAACATCGATCCCTTGGCAAAGCTTGGAAGACAGTTGTTCGCTATTGACCTTCCGTGCTTTGGACGGAGTACTCGACAGAAGGTCCCGGAAGATCCGTTCGAAGTGGAGAGTCTGATTGTAGAGTCCATTGAGAAGTGGCGGACCTGTGTCAACCTTGGAAAGATATCCATCATTGCTCACAGCTTCGCCGGTTACTTGAGTGCCGTATATTCCTTCAAGTATTTTGATGTAATTGAAAATCTGATGTTTGTCGACCCTTGGGGGTTCCCTGATGTTAAAGCAGACACCTTAAAGGAGAACAAAGCAATGATTAAGTTCAATTTAGCTGATTCTAAGAGGTTTCTATCTCGATTTCTGGCATACCTCCCCGGGTACCTGAACTCGATAAACCTTCTAAGAGCAGCTGGGCCTAACTTAGGTCCATCACTGATGGATTATTTTAGGCCTGATATAGTCAGACGCTACACTCATACAGAATATCCTGGCTTGGTTAATATGACAAGATACCTCTACCTAATCAACACAAAGGAACCGACGTAAGTACCCTTAAATCTTGAATAATTAACTCAATTTATTACATAAGGAATCGTTTAATAATAATTAAAGGGCGTGTAAAAGTACGGATATTTGTTATTATTAATTAAGAGATGATCAGGCTTTATTAACGTTTTTTTCGATGTGATGGCTAACGGACAGCCATAGAGCATTACAGGTGTACGGCTAAAAAGTACTCACAGTATCAGTGAAAATTTTATAGAATCTTTCAATGTAGGAGTAAAACTCAAGAAAATCCAAGTATTTTTTTATATCCAAAAAATATATTTCTTTATATAAAAAAACTTCAAAGCAGGGTTTTTACACAAATTCATTGTTTTCAGAAATGACAATTTACTCTTGTTATTAATTTCACTAAAAAACAATTTTTTGATAGCTTCAAGTACTAATACGATTCATAAATAATTAATTAATAATGACAAAATCAATGCTGTTACTACAGAATAAGTTTTTGTTTATATATTTTAGCAAGGTGATGTAAAACTCTATAATACAACTTTAATATTTTGTAATGAAATAATATTAAAACATAAACATGGTTATTTTTCCACTATTAAATCTTTTTTCAACCTATATTTTAAATAATGTCTTAGCATATCGTCATTTTTTGAAAGATAGAACATATCTTTAAAATAGAAATTCTTTATATATAATTTTCCAATTCCACTGTCACAGCTTGATTTAGTCCTACATATAAATGCTATATTCGTGGTTATTTTCTTTCAAAATCAAAGGATGACGCTGGAAATTTCATTTACAATTACAGGATTAATAACCTATTTTACTAATACTTAAGATGGTATAAAAAACCTTTTTAAAAATTTTAATTTATTTTAGCTGCCATCTTAAATTTAACTTGTAAAACGAAATTTCATATTTTTTATTAATAAATTTTTTGTTAATTATATCGAAAACGTTAGGACAAATTTTGGTCAACGAATAATTCTAATCCTAACATTTTTAGTCCTGACAATAACGGTCCATAATCTGGAAGCTCTTTCCTATTCATTCGTGTTAGATTTTAAAAATTAAATTTCTATTACATCGAAAGAAAATTTTCAAAAATAGTTTGGTTTCTGCTTTTTTAGAATAAATCACAAGACCCACAATTTATTTAAAGCAGGAATAAAGATAAAAAGTATGGAAAATAGTTATTTCGTATGCATTGTTTTAAATCATTGGGATCCAAATATTTTTACATATAATAATTTAAAGATACTGTAATCGAGAAAATAAATATTACTCCGCTATAGTTAAAACTAATACTCGCGTCTACCATTCATGAACGAATAAATCAAAAGAGATCAAGTCATTAATTATTTCTTATCAAAATATTTAAACCATAAACCTTATGATCAGGAAATTAATTTAAAGAAATAAGCTAAAAATAACAAATTTTATCAAAAAACATTTAATTATATTGTTATAAACATCTAGATCGTTCTCAACAGAAGTTCCTCTTAAGCCTAAACATTTCTCAGTAGAGCCAGCTCAGTTGTTGTCATAGAAGAGCTAAAATTTTAATAAATTATATAAAATAACAGCGTTCAAAAACTTCATTTATCAAATTTAATCTGTTTTATGAATAATTTTTAAATGAAATATAAAAAATTTTGGCATTTAATTTAATATAAACACTTTAATTTTATAGAGCACTCCTTCCCTGCTCTTTTCTGCCAACGCAACCTGAAAATTTGGCTAAGAATGGAAGAAAAAGATTCTGAAATGTTTTTTATAATTCAAGTTATATATTTCTATAATTTCCAGTACTTCCACCGAGCCAGGATTGGAGACCTCCAATTAATTACCTTCTATGAACATCCATAACATTTCGAAAATACAATCACCATTTATTTGTAAAACCAAATTAATCGCAAAGAATCAAAATAAATACAAAGTCAGCCTACTATAGCAATTAAAACTCTATTATTTAAACCTTTTTCGAAAAATTACTTTTCTCTTTATAATAAAATCTCTTTTGATCTAAAAATATATCTATGCAGGCTACACGTATTAAAAATTACAAATTCTTTGCGTTACCAACGAAATTAGTTAATTTTTTGTATATAAAATCCGTATTCCGAACTCTGTAATATTCAATTTAGAGGAGAAGAAGCATTTGTGAAGCTTACAGTGAAACCGAAAGGATGGGCAATAAACCCAATAATCCATCGTTTCAAAAATTTTCATAAAGATTTAAAAATATATTTTATATACGGGAAGAAATCTTGGGTTAGCCCAAAGGCAGGACAAACTGTAAAGTCATATTAATACTTTTGTTAAAATAATAAAGCTGAGAGAAATGAGAGATGGAGATAAAACAGAAGTGTTCATTGTAGAAGAAGCAGGACACCACGTTTATGCAGATAAGTATGAAGAGTTTAATAAAATAGTCGAACAAATTATCAAAAACTCTTAGAATATATTTTATTCCTATTTTAAACATTATTTTCTTTTAATGATGTCCAGCAGCACGTTTCGACGCCGTCCAGATGGAGGATAACTGTTCTCGCTTCCTCTTAGCGCTCCGAATTCGTCCCAACTAAACAATTTTGACTATCACATAAATATCGACTTACCCTCTTCTTTAAGAACTTCGTACATTTCTTCTCTTTACCAACTTTTATAAATTCAAGTGCACGCTTTTCGTAATTTGCCAGTCCACATGTTTCTTTAATGATATCTCTCACAAATTTCACACGTCTACATTCTCTCTGAAAATTTTATATCACCGATTTAAAATCAAACTAACTCCTTTTAAATGACTAGGCTTAATTCTTTTGGGTAACTTGGTAACCTTGTGCCCCCTATTGAGACCTACAGCTACCTCCAAAGACTTCACTGATTCCATAACACGCGTTCGCCCTTTGACGATGTACCGCGGATTCACACGAAAACTTTTTATGTTTATCTCAATACTGATCTAGCTACCTTTTATTAAGAAAATATCTAATTAATAATGTTTCGTTTACTTATTCCGATTTGGATGCTTTTATTGTCCATATATTGTAATTGAGGGAGATTTTTTTTGCGATTTCAGCTTTTAAGGGAAGTTGTCTGTGTATGTTATGAACTCATTTTTTTATCGGCTAAGTCTTAGCAATGTAAAGTATAACTCCAGATACGTGTTTACATTTCATATATTAAGCCTTAAAAAAATCATCCGAAGTACTGCCAGACCTGAAAAACTTCACGACTGCTTTCATTCCATATTTTTGGTTCTATGAATAATCTTTTGTGCTTTTTTCTAATCAAATCGGATTTTTATAATTAAATCGAAATTGTCATTCCAAAATTTTATTTTATCGAAATCATCTTCATTAATCTATTTAACTGAGGTTTTCACTAAACAGAAAATATATCAGGGTATAGAAGAGGAAATGTGAATATAATGCTTAGAAGAAGTAAAAAGGAAATTATGATATCTCTAAAATTTGACGATTGGCTTGGTTTTAATTTCACGTGGAATGATAAAAATAACTATCCTGACTAGTAAACAGGACAGAGCATCAAATATTTCTTTTTGCTACCTACACTACTACAATTTGTAACACAGTTTAGGCCGAACTATTAAAAAAAATGAATTATTCTATAACTTTTTAAAGAATATTTGTTGAAAATGAGAAATTCAAAACCTCTCTAATCGTTTAAGCATATACAAAAAAGCTCTGGGCTAAAATAAATATAGAGTTAGTGAACACACAACTTTGAAAACTAATAAAAATGCATAAATTAACAATTAATCCATTTTGAAAAAATTCTAGAATACATAAACATTCGAAAAATTCGTTTTTGACAGAATTAAACAAATTTTTAAACCCGAACCTCTTTCTGAGATTATTAATAGTTTCTTTTCTAGAATTTAGCAATTGACAATACCTTCCAACATTTTTGAAAGGAAACATAGTTTTAAAAGAGAAAAATTAAAAATAAAGTTTTGGATAGACTTGATGGATATATCTATAAGAATAACAATTACTTTCCAAATTTCTGACATTATCGAACTTGAGAGGATTTATTATGTATAGTTCAAGAAAAAACGATCTAGATGAGCCTAAGTTTAAGCTTCTGAAAGGAAAACAAAATATATATTGTACACACAAAAAGAAAGTAACATCAGTTAGCAATCAAGTGTTAATTGTATTATGGACAAAGCCTATGTATTATTCATTATGATATAACTCGCAATGTCCGTTGAACGGGCTTTTTCACAATATATATCATAAAAAGGTTATTTATTGGGATCAATGTTACCTAGCTTATATATATAATTAGTACTTCATTCTATTTGCTGTACTTCCGTGGGAATACCCTAGCCCAATGACAAACAAATACGGACTTACTCAGGAGTGATTTTGGTGGGTATCATCTAACCCTTAGAAGTCTCAAATTAAGACTATTTATCACACTTCCAAAATCAATAACTACCGTAAAAACTAAATACATTATATATTAAGCTCGTACGTTAGGATTTATTTAGTAATTTCGATCATGGTTGAATGAGCACGACAATTTTTAATCAAAATTCGTATATGCTAAGTAGTTAATGTGGAACATAGGTTTAAGAAATAATTTAAGTTTGAAATTATTAGATTTTTTTACAAATTATTTTTACCCTTAAGTTAATGTATCCATATTTTATTTATTCACATTTTCAGTTGCTACTTAATCAATCCTAACATTTGAACTTTTAATTTGATAAACAATAATAAGTGGTAGAACAGATTCCATTTAAAAAATAATTTCTATGTAAGTTAAATTAAGTGGCTGATTTACGTATCAGATTATTGTTATGTTTGAACCGGAAAATGCTAATTAATAGATGTATATAATAGTAAGTTGAAGTCAATCCTTCTTTGTCTACATTCTTAGCTCATTTTTTGGCCAAGTCTCAGTGATTAGCGAAATTCTTCTTTGTTTTCCCTAACAAACTCAAAAATTTACTAAACAATTTTCTCCGTAGTGGATCTTATTATACACTAGCATTTTTCAAGATAAATTCTGATTTTATTGATTTTTGTGATGAATTATATTATTAAATGCAGTTAAAACATTACTTGCAATCTTGAGTTGTATTTCTTCATATCATGCTTCAATGTAGCTAGATTTATATTTTGATATTTAGAATGAAAAAAATATTCATTTGTTGGCGGTTCAGAAGTGCACAATAATTTAGTTCATATTTTCATCAAAAATAGGAAACCACAAAAAAAACACTTCTTTGTGATTGAAAAGTAGAAGAAGATTACTCTGAAATAATAATAATATTTTACTGTGAACTGTAAATAATTAAATAAGTTTTTTCCATTCACAATGTCATCACAAAATACTTTCATGACTTTTAGTAATAATTAACAAATTATTCTTCATCCCAAATTATAAACTAAATTTAGTTTAATTCAAAAAGTAATGTATATCTTGTGTTACTTATCCTACTATAATTCAATTCATTATTTTTTGAGGGCATAACGAATCATTTAACCCAATAAATTTTTTGATCAGGATTCGCAGGCTCTGTCTCAGGATGGTCTTAAAGTTACTTTTAAATCCTCTCGATTAAACGATAACATCTGTAGTAATATTACCGATAAATGTTAATACCAAGAAGGTATGCTTGAAACAGGAGAATGACCTTGAAATAGATTAATCGGTATATTGGTATTTGTTGGGTTAATACATACAATTTTTGTTCATGTATGAAAAATATTTTTTTAAGTATTTATTTCAATGGGAGAGCTGATTGAAAGTACATCCCATCTTACTGAATCGTTACTGAATACCAAGGATACGGTTAGAGGCTTTATCTCCAACTTCAAGGAAAAAATACAGAGTTAATAGTAACTGAATTAAACTAAATATTGTTAATTTTTAAAACTTTTTCATATCGATTTAAATTTTCAAGATGGGATCTGTATAAAATTATTCTGTCCTCAGTCATCTAATCAATTCTTAATTCACATCGATAATGCAGAAAGAAGAGTGGTTTACATTTACCTTTGTGTGTTTTGAGGTTATTATTTTGCTTAAGAGATTTTATTTTCTCTTTTTGATTAATCTGAATAACGATAGAGTGTCAGCAAATAAGAGCAAAATAAAATTGATTTGGTAGAACAACCGAGTTGCCGAACTCAACAGCTAAATCGAAACTATTTATTTACATATTAGCCTCGTAAAAACTTGAATCTTTGTTTTAAATTTATAACAGAACTACTTTCAAAATTTGACACTGAATGGAATTATATGGTTAATGACATCCAATTCATAAACAAAACAAGTAATACAATTACCGATTTTCAAGAAAAAAATAGGATAAATTTTTTATATTTCCGTTCTTTAAAAAAAATTTTTTCAATAGGCCATTCGTCCTCCTCTTGTTTTTTTTCTTGAACTTTACTTCACAAGCCAGATTTTGTAAATTCAACTTTAATATTAATCCAGTATTACTTTTATGACATATATGATAATTTCCGTTAAATGTTTTTCTAAACTTAGTCGAACCTAAAAAAAGACTTTTAATTTAAACTTGTATTTTAGTGCTTAAATAAATTTAAAAAAAGAAGAACAGTTCTTCGGGATTAATATGACAATAATGTCCATGGGAATTAGTTGTATTTCACCTTTGCATGTAATTAGGTATAGATACACGAAGCAACATTATTTTTAGAATTTAAATGTCACAAAGTGCTATTATTGCAGTACATAAATATTATAAAAGTATTACTATGTGGTTTAAAACTGTAACTATTCTTGCCGGCTGATTTTTTTAAATGAATCGTTTAACATACAGAATTTGAAATAGCTAGTTATTTGCAAAAATAGATAAATCTAACAGTTATTAT
>LDMZ01066200.1:0-11895 GCA_001455285.1 Sphaeromyxa zaharoni
GTAAGTCCCAACTTACTGAACCGCCTCCAAAGACATAAGGAGCAGGTAAAGGTTTTTTCCTCCGTAGCTAAGAAAAAAAAATCTTATGTAATCGATAAATTATAAAATGATAATTTTGTATAGAATATTTCCAAAAAATGAGCATTTTGAGAAACTATTTTTAATGGAGGATGTATAAAAGAACTAAGTGAAAAATAATACACAGAAATAAATTTGAAATTTAAAAAGTAAAAAGCTTCCGATCCAAAACTCCTAGCGGATTAGAAAAAGCTTACCACTAGTCAATGATTAATAAAAAACAATAAGTTGAGATGTTTTGTCTAAAAATTTGTCATTTTTTCTGCTCCATTGAGAATCCGTAAGCCCCGAAATATTTTGCTAGCTTGCAATTCTCCTTTTGGGCTTCATCTGGGGAGGCTATCTGTAATAATTGTTATTCCTTTCTATCGAGCTAAATAGACGCAAAAATAACTTGGTTAGAGCGATTTTGCTCTAAACGGTAAAAATAAAGGATTTTTAAAATGAATATATCAAGGGGTTCTTTTGTATTATCGTAAATTGAGCTAACTTGATGAAATTGCAGATTTTATGTGACAAATTTATTACTTTATTTTATACACAAAATTATGAAGCGTTAGCAAGGTATTTTTTACTGAATATGAATAAGTAGCAAAATTTTGATAAAAATAATGCATATTAATGTTTTGAAAAAACCATCAAATACGAGAAACAATTTCAGTTTAATTCAAAAATTGTCGTTATCTAGATAACCAGAAAAAAATTTTAAATATGGAAAATAATGGATTCTTTAAAAAATATAAAAAATACCTAAAATAAAAATTATTTATATAGCGCAGTTTTTTAAACTTTCGTAAACAAAATTTTTTTAATAATTTAATAATTTTGATTTTAGACTAAAAACATAATATCAGAAATTAACCCGAATCAAAGAGTAAATTTTTTAAATAAAAGCTTCAAAAATTATTTTCTAATGTTCTATACATACAGTTATTAGTTTGATTCTATACTGTACAGCACATATTTACTCAATTAAACCAAATTTTAGTTGGTAAAACAGAACAAGAACTATCATAAATTTCCTTTTCTCTTGAATTTAATTTTTATCATAAAAATATCATTAGGAGCACATTATCAGGGCGAAAAATAGGAATTGTACGGAAATTACTTTAAAAATAATAGATCCGATGGAATCAAATATGAATATTTATTACAAATATTTTGTAACGAAATTCAATATTAACACAAAATTTTTTTTTAAAATGCTTTAATATAAAAATATATACGATTTCTTTTATAGAGTAATAAAACTAATATTTTTTCCACTTTTTATATTTACTTTTATGAAAAATTTATCATTTTATAAAAATCTTTTCTTCTTTACCACGATATAACAATCATCCTCTGTTTCGTTGTTTCATTCAAAATTATTTTAATTTTTAATATTTCATTTTATTCCAGATTAAAATCTTTAGCATATTTATTAACATCATGAAAGATGATTAATATTACCACTAAGTAATATTTTTATCTGAGCTTTTTTATATTTCGGGAGCTTAGAAAATTTGTTCTATGTAAATTCTAGGCAATCAACCATTTAAAATATAAATAATATTTCCCATCTTGTTATATTTAAATATCAGCATCTGGCGCTGTCTTAGCCATTATTCAATTTTTACTAATACATCTGTTGTATTAGCGTAGTAGGATCAAATCAGAAACGTATATTGTATTATTAGTTATATTCGCTGTATGGATATGAATCCACCAAATTGAAATAACACATCCATAACTTTTTGACTATAAATACTTATTCAAAGATATTTTTTAGATATTATTTACCGTGTCAATCGATTTTTCTTTGAAAAAAAATTTTCTATTTTTTTATGAACTTTAGAATTTGTTTAAAAAAGTAATCAATTAAGGTTTTCACTGAAAAACGTTAAAGCTTTGTTCTCAGTTCAGAGAGTAATCGGAACTGAAATATAGTAAAAATATGTGTTCTGCTTTTAAGAGGCTTTTCTGGCGATTTTTTATGTAGTCACTGAGGTTAGGTCATTGTTTCACTCATGTAAAGATACTGCAATAATAAATATTAATATAATTTTCAAACAAATTATCTCTAATAAAATTCTATTTAAACATCAGTTAAAGTGATTGATTACTTTATTTTAAATTTAGTATGGACTATGATTTTACAATACAGAAAAATAATTAAAGAAGATTTTTTTCATACTAATTTTATAAGCTGAATGAAAAATATTACAGGCAAACTCTTTAATAACCTATTCACAGGTAGTTTAATTAATTTAACATTGTGACTTATCCAAATATTTTTAAGTCAAGACACATTGAAAAAAACAAAAATACAGTCAAAAAAAATTTATATATGGTAGTTTTTGGCTAATAAACAATTTGAAAAGTATTTAATTTTGTCAGATAAAAATATCAAAGGTGTCATCCTTCATTTATATTGAATGAAATCATTATCATTTAACACCTAGCTCAGTAATAATGAATTAATACGTTTTGACAAAATAAGTTTGAAACTTACACTTTGGTATAAAGATGTGCTGATAGGTATTTGTAATATAAATACTTAAGTGAAAAATTTAAGGATTTTTGATATTTTTAGTTAAAATCTGATCGAAACACCATTTTTCTAAGGGTGAAAGTATCTTGCTAAGGTATAGTATTTTTGTTTTACCTTTTTTTGTAGTATACAACTCAACGAAATATTGATAAAGGCCTTGACATATATATGAAAATGCTATTAATATGGAAGTTAGTGTGTTATATCAGTATATTAGCTCCAGCGTTGGCAATAACGTCGTTTATTGTGGGGTACGATTTAAGTCTGTTTTTAGACTTTTTAGGTATGTTATTATGGTTGGATATAAAGACAATCTTCAACATCCTGAGCTTATCAGGTTAAAGAAAAAAATATTGGTAAAAATATTAAAAGCATCATTGCAGCCGATAAAATAGCTGGTCCGTTTCTTCAGACTATCCAATTATTTGCAGTATATTTAAGTAATTCGTCCATAATTAAATAATTGAAAAAAGATTTTTGCTGGATAATCGGAAGATACTATCAAATGGGCCTTTTTGGAGTTCCAAAGATTATAAACATTGTTTTACTTGTAATTGGATTGTTGGCTAATATACTCTTCCCTTTGATATTCATCTTCTCAGTAATTTTTTGATTCAAGTTTTAACCGTACCAAGCTAGTAAACCTTCCATTGTGGCATCATGGTATGACATTTTCCTGCATTATTCTATTCGTGTTCTATTTTCTCATCAACATTTATCTTTCTTACCTCTCATTCAAAATATCACCCAAGCAGTTTCCCCATTTCAAACGATTGTTTTACGTAAAGATCGGTTTTGCCATATCCTCCTTTACGCTTCTGATCATTCAATTAGCATGTAAACTGTCATTCCTATCCTGCAATTGTCATAGGTTTATCTTATAAGAACATGTCAGGTTACTATTCCTTAAGTACAGAGGATAAAAAAGAGCAATTGAAGGTAATTATACATTAAAATTAAATAAAAAAATATAGGGGTTAAATTATTTAACTTCTATCACTGAATGGATGATACTTTTAACTGTAAGTGTTTCTCAAATATTATGCTTCTTCGAGATGAGGCCATCTCAAATGAGGTTTGTGAAGGAGCCAAGTATGGCATTAGTAAAATAATGAACATTTTTTCATACAATTATAGCAGGTAAGGCCTCCTAGAATAAGAATTCCTAAAGATTAGTCAGAGAAATTATACATATAATGATTGCTTAAAACATATCACTTTAAAGTTAGATTCAATTTTATGTTTCTATTTCTGGTTCATACTAAAATTTTTCATGAATGAATTACCGTATACACTCGCATATAAGTAGAGTTTAACAGTACAAAATTTAATACTTAAATCAGGAAGTCGGCTTATATGCGAGTATATACCGTAAATAAACCAAAACAGAAAATTTTTTTCTTTGTTCATATCAAGATGTATAATTTCTTCTAATATGTAACATAAAAGTAAGCATTTTACACCTTTACAGTAACAAATTTCTATCGACCAAAAATATGGAGTAAAATTAGATAAGTTGAGTGTCGGATTATATGCGGGTTTTTGAAAAAACTGGCCATTTTAAAGCATTTTTAGTGGGTCAGCTTATATGCGAGTATATGCGATAATTCTCTCCTATTTTTTTGGATTGGATAAAAAAGTTAATTAAAAGTAATTTTAGCTTTTCTCTCAAGGAATGTTTCTTCCTTTTATCAATCTTTATGATACAAAATATATGTATATGTGCTATTGTGTATAAAAAATAATATATTTTACTTAGCTTCAATCCTCAACTTGGTTTGTGGTAAGAATTTCGGTAAATGTTAGTTTTTTATATAATAATATGGTACTAATATTTAGGTTATTTTTCAGATCTAAAAGAATAGTTTCTCAATAGGATTCCATAAAATTTACTATGACATAACAATACTGGTTAGGATAAAAAGAAGTGTGAATTCGATAAAATAAAAATAGGATATTTATGCTGATTGTTTTTACAGGCTGAACATCGTTAAATCTATGTACCTTAAGTTATATATATATATTAATTTAAATAAGGTTGAGATGAGAGAGAGACTTTTATCAATTAGGCTAGCATACAGACTTTAAAAAGAATAAAAAATGCCGAAATTATATTGTGTTCTGATTAGATCTTAAAAGTATATCATGATAGAAAAATAAGGAATAAAAAATTTGTTAACAATGTAGTTTTTGTGTTTCATGCTTTAAAAATTTAAAATAATGTTCTAGATACCTTTGATGTTGTCTTAAATGATGAAAAAATCAAGTGTTTTAAAGTGCAAAAAGGAACTAGATCCAAAAAAATAATCGAAAGTTGAATGCACAATACCTATCCATGATATGTGATGTTTTATTTAAAAATCTTATAAATTAGAAAACTAAATTTTAGTGCAATACAATAAATATTACTTCATGATATAATTATTAGAAATCAAGCAATCAATTCAAGGTATCTATGTATTAAGATTTAGAGTAATCTCACAACTTATGTATATACAAACGTAAGAACATTTATTTCCTTGCCATACTAGGAAACAATTGTATATAAGGCAAAGCTGCTGTTATATTGATTGATATATTTAAATTTTAAAAAATTATTGTTTTTGGTTTGTATCATCTTATAATGTGTCACGAAGATGGAAATTTATGACCTAAAAATATTTTGATTAATTAATAGGCTAGACATAAAAACTTCAATCAACTAAAGGCAAATTTATTTCTGTGCATACTTGCACGAAATAATATGTGTATGTTATGCAATGGAGCTTAGTCTAGCCAGTAACCAATATGTATGAACCGTGAATTGTCATGAAATATCAAAATTATGAGCAATTGCATATTCGTTCAACAATTTTATTCCTTATCTGCTGAGGTTGTGAGGTTAAAATCCAATGTTTGAATAAGAAGTTAAGCTCATAAAAGGATGTCTATGTTTAATCAATAATAAACATTTAAATCTTTAAAAAAAATCGCCCATGTGAATTTTTGGAGACAGATAAAATTTAATATAAATAGTAGATATGTACATGCGGTACCCCAGGGGATAATGCCCGCCACGGACGTGTGCCGTAAACACCGAGCGAGTCTGGATATCTCGTCGGTGCTTAGGCCCCTCATTTTCATAATTACAATTATACATAAAAAATCCTGTAGCTAAGCTAATGTATAATTTTTAACCGCCTCGCCGAAGCGTGTAAATTAAGTTTTATATTACTTGTTGTGCGTGCACACAACAGTACACATTAAATTTTTCAAAAGTTATTAACTAGAAAGGCTAAGTAAAATCAAAAATAATTTTAAGATTAAAATCAAGTTAAGGATGTTATTTCAAATTATTGCATCATTACTATCAAAAAGTCTTGGTAGCAAAATAAATTAAGAAACTCGTTATTTTTGATTAAATTCATGAAACAGGTTGTCACTTGTTGACTCAAATCACGTTATGAAGATAATCCTTTAAGAACAGACGTTAAATATATTGTAGCGACCTTCTCAGGAACCCAGGAGTTCCTGAGGAAGAAATTGATTAGACTGTAAATGCCAACCGGTGACGTATAGTGATACAACATATCGTAATAATGATATTAATCTTAAGTAATTAGTTAATAAAATCCCCTTTTTCGCCGAACCGCCTGCACGTTCTTTTTGCCTGTTCCGAGTATCCCCGACAATATTTTTTATAATTTATTAATTGAATGATTGATTAGGATTTTTTATAATAGACCGTATTTGAAGTAAAGCAATGGATATGATAAAAACTCTGAAATGAATGTTAATATTAGGTACAATGATAAAAATTCTTTGTAAAAGCATTATTTTTTATATTCAAACTTTTTTCATTACTCAGGTCATGAATTAATTATTCTATTGGTATTTCTGGATATATCAATTGCCATTTTCAGTAGATGCTTTAAGCAGAGAAAATTCAAGATCATCAATTATTGAAATCACTTGAAACGTCTATAAATACGGAAACCTGGATATTCTTAATGTTTTTATTTTATGCTGCTAAATACAATAAGACATTTGTATTTAGTATATTATGGTAGATCTTTTAAATTCTTTATGATCAATAATGGGTACAGTATATCATTTCACACTCACCATTTGATTTTTACGTTTTTTAAGAAATATCTCATGCAAAAAAATGTATAACTGTTTTTTCTCTTAGAAAAATTGATTTTTAGATAAAAAAAACTAAACAAGTTTACACCAGATAACACTTGAAATGCTTACATGCATATTAGAAGATATTTCTTGATGACATATCAGTAAAGTTATAATGAAGAATTTTAATATTTATATTTCTTAGCTATGGTGGAAAACGCCTTTACCTGCTCCTTATGTTTTTGGAGGCGGTTCAGTAAGATGGGACTCATTTCCAGCCCGTTTTCGCGTCAGGTTAGGCGCCAGCCAGAGCTTCACAGCGCTCTTGGCATGCAGTGTAGGATTTTCACCTACTAAAACAACTCGATTACCTACCCTAACACTAGGGATACGCTACCTTATCAGTCATTCGTTCTCAAGAATTTTAATATTTTAAAAATTTTTATTCCTCAAACCCAGGATTTCACAAAGCGGTAATAAGAGAAATTTTACTTTGTGAATCTAAGCGTTGTTGCAATTCTTTTATATTAATTATTTGAATAGATTAGTAATATATTAAAATGCAGCTACTTCGCTATTCTAGATAAATTTTAAAGAATTATATATATGTAGTATTTAAGCTAGCTAACAACATTTGAAAAACTGTTGCTGTGAAATATTCGTACTTTTTGTTTTTATTTACTCTTTAGTATATAACTTTAATATTTGAAAATTTGTCTTAATTGTCACATACTAAGTTCAGTCTAAATACTTTTTTCTGGTGAAAACTCCAGTGGAAGAAGTTTATATACGATGCACTATGCTACTGACGAAATAATATGGGTACACTGCAACATCGTCAAAGCTGTTATTATTTTGTTGTCACTGTAATAAATTCAAATGACAAACCGCAAAGTAATACATACGCCTTTCGGATCAAGAGAAACCCAGGAGACGAAAATAACAATAAAGAATATTCGATTATTATCAAATCCAAGTATTTATGCCTAGGAATAGCGATACAAACATTATAGGATGTAAATATTACTGACTATAGGTAATCGTAAGATGTTTGTTTTTAATTCGTCACAGTCACGATGGATATTTCATTATTAAATTCTTTTTAAAGAACTGAAATAATAAAACAACTCAAAAAAGAAGACATTATTTAATCAAATTTTATTTGTACCAAGCCAAAACCAGAATGTTTTAATGAAATTTTGTTCGTTTAAAAAGTGGAATCTATAATAAAATACACTGATAATAATTATCTTACGGGTTTTGCTAATTTTATCAAAACGTTGGTCCAAATTTTAGAAATAAAGTTGGAATTGACCAAGTCATATTCAATAAATTTTTAAAGCTAAATATGCATCAAATTTACAAATAATTATTCGAAAAAAACGAATAAGGACATTAAAAAAATTTCTTCCAATCTATTATAATTATATTTCATACAAAAGTTTAGAATTCGTATTTCCAAGGAACTTACAATAGAAGTAAAAATATATGAGTTCTAATTTATTCTTGAAATTTTGCCCGATAAATGTAACTTATAGACCTAAAAAGCATTTCTAATACACAATTTTGAACAATTATAGTAAAATTAGTACCTCTATGTTAGCACAAAGGTAAGGAAAATCGGGTGAGTCCCAATAAAATATCTAAATCCGTACAAAACTTACAGCATCCTAAAATTAAAACTATGATTTTTGTATAACGAAAATGAAAGGGCTAGAATAATTGTTGACTGTTTTAGAAGATAAAAAAATTGATCAAACACTTTTACATTCTATACCTGTGCAGAAAAGCATTGCTACAAACTAAAATAATTTAGTCATCTCAATTTTTTTATAGTTTCTTTAACCCGTTGTAGCTGTGTTATATATAGTAACGCTACCGGAACTTTCAAAGAAGATTCTTAAATGCCCTCCGTGAGATCAAGACCTCACACTAGCAGTCATCACATATTAATTTGGAAGTCAAACAAAATCAGGGGAGGAACTTGAATAATAAGGACCATCCAAAAACCTGTTTAGTTAATTTTTTGGAACAAACCAACTAATTCTAAATAAAAGAAATCAATAATCCAATAAAAAGCCCGGTAGTTTGTACCTAATGTGAAAGAATATATAATTGATTGATTTATGCCTTTGTTATTTATATGGTCTAATATCTTTAAAAGAAAATATCTGGAATAAAGTATTGAATAACTTAACATTAGATATTACTAAACTTCATTCAATTTAAGTTTATTTTTATTAACCTAAGCTAAGTTACATGTTAAGGTAAAGAAATGAAAATTTATGACTTCTTTGGAAGCTGGATAGATATATAATAAAATTTTTATCTTCACACATCTTATCCTCCATAGGAATATGATTACTAAGACCCATATTAGGACAAAGTATTAATTTAAAAGTATAAAACAATTGAGACATTATAAATCCAGGTCTCATTTTTTGCTCAAAAAAGTTTTGGAAATAATTTTTTAAACCAGATCTGACTAGACGAAGTAACTTTGTCGTGCAAACATAACCTCCGCATATGCGGACGGCAAGGATGACGGATAATTTTCGTAAAAATTAACACGTGTAGTTAATTTAAGATTAATTATCTCCTTTGTTATGCAAAATTTTGAATCAATAACAAGGGAATCGAAATCCAGTTCGAGGTCCGTGTTCACAACCTTCATAAAAACAGGAAGGTATCCTTCGAGGTACCTCAAACGTATTAACAAATTAGTTTGTAGCAGTTAAATAAATAAGTTTTTAAGTTTTGTAGTAGAATAATGTTTAGATCCCATACAATTAATTCATCTTAATACATTCAACTTTTTTATCCAAATTTTTTTTTCGTATGTCATCTGTAAACATAGGTAAGGGTTTTATCTAGAAAATACATACCATGTGAATTACAAAGAAAGACAAAAATATCTCTTGTGCATAGCAACCATTTAGGAATCTATTAGTAAAAAGATGTTAAGTATTGGTCTAGGGTCTCCTTAATGTCTAACTTCCTTCTCCGTTTGTTTGAAAAAGCTAAAGGAAAGGAAACACGTTCCATCCAAATATAACCTTAAAAACATACATCATACATAACAAAACATTTTTCAAGTCCTAATCTTCCTTTAATTTATTTGTTTATAAAAATTATTTTCATTACACATTGATAAAATAATTAAATATGATATTGAATACACAAAAATAGGTTTAAATCTGAACAGAAATGTTTAATATTGTTTGCTTTTAATTTTTTTTAAGTAAATCTATTTTGTTTCCTTCATATACATCTAAAGAAATAAATTTACTATTTATAATGAAGATAATCTGACGGACTGCATTGTAAAACCTTATTATATTATCTATCGAGGTTAATTAACCAATACAAAATGATAATTCTTTGAAAATAAAAAAATATCCAAATTTAAATCTGAAATAATAAAAATCATTGGCACTATCAAATGCACGCAGAATTTTATTGTAGATATTCTTCCATAGTACTTTCGAATTCCGTAGGAAGTAATTTATAGTAATGTATGCCAAACCGGTGGTACATACTAGAAAATAATTTTAGTTATAAGTATAATTTTTGTTAGAAGCTAAACGTTGAAGTTATACAACATTTTTGCCTGGATTCCAGTAGCTTCCTTGTTTGGGTTGCAACAATATATTTCATTAATTTGTCATGAACTCTTTGCAAAGAGAAATTTGAAACAAAAATATCTAAGCTGCATAATAATAAAGCTAAATATGATAATTTTATTTTGCATAAAATTTTCTTCATATGACAGTAACCTGCCTATATAATCTCATATACTATAAAAATTAAATACAACTTGATTTGATTATTTTCCATTTTGTCTTGATTGTTAGAGATAAAAGTCAATTCATCAATTTCAATTATAAAAATAAACGTGAATAATGATATTAGGATTACATAAATCCATTCGCTAATTGAAAAAGCCAAGGCTAAGTCCTTAAAGTAGTATACACAACAAATTATAAAATACCCTAACAAAGAAGGTTATATAGCTTTGACTTTTCAGTTCTATATAATTCGAAGATCTTTTTACCACAAAAACTAGGAGAATATAATATATCGAAAAATAAACCGATAAATATAATAGTGTTCAAAATTGACAGAAATGAGACAACAAAAACTCTCAAAATGAAAATTGCCAGTAGCTTTCTTGTCCTAACGAATTTATATACGAGGTAAGTAAAGTATGTTTGGTATCCCACAAATATTACAACGCCGTTAAAGAACAATATTGCAAATAAGTAATGAATTTTGTTGTATACATCATACTAAATCAAGTTTAAAATTATTTAAAAAATTAACCGAAAATATGAACGTTAGCATACTTAATGAAAAGACTACCAAACCTCCACAGAGTCCTACACGATTTGCCATCTCTGATATATTGTATAACTTTAGCTGATTATATCGTGCTACCAACAACCCGACGCCTTAAGGGTTCAATCAATTTAATTTTTTATACTTACCGAAACAAAAACCGAGAAAACAAGAAAATTCTACCCATACCTTAGCTATGGGAATAGTAGCCGATTCACTTTCTTAAACATTAAATAAAAAAACAAGAACCTGATTGTTGGTGGGAATACATCAAAGTCTCCTGACATGGCTCCAAAATAAAAACTAAATAACAATATTATTTCGATTTAATTTATTACGCAGAAAAGCCAAGAGATAGCAACGACATTGCAAGAAGAAAGGCATAGACCTTGGGTGATCTGCCCGTGATAAACTCTTCAAACTAGAAATTATAATAATATTAAATCAGATTAAAAACTACTATTGCAAATATATGTTCTAAAAGGTTAAATAAAAAATATACGATTATTATTCAAAGAAATCAACAAATTTAGTAACAAAATATAAGTAACGTTTATATTTAAAAATTCCAATTAACTTTAAGAAAAAGTACTCGATCATTTGTTATTAATATCTATATAATATGAATAAAAAAATATTTCATAAATAAATAAATAAGCAAGATTTTTTTAAAAAATCAATATAATTTCCACAATAAAGACATCCAAACCAAATTCTTTCAACATAAAAGACTATCATTAAGTATGTACTCTGAACTGTCATTACTTTAAGACACTGAACCTTTTGCGTGTATTGATATTGGCTGGACCACTAGCATTCAAACAAGAATGTTATGATTC
>LDMZ01066212.1:0-11548 GCA_001455285.1 Sphaeromyxa zaharoni
CACTCTTCAAACATTGATGATGTTTAAATTTTTTTTTATTTAGATTATAAGTTTCTTTAAAAATTTGTGCAGTAATAATATATTCAATATTTTATGTCATAGCAGGAAATTTCAGAATATTTACTGCCGTGTTTGATTTTTTGGTACGTAATTAAATATAATTTAGTTTGAAATATTTTCGTATATCTTTAAGCTATTCAAAAAAACTTTTTTTGGGATACATTCTTTGATATTTTTTCCTTTTCAATTTCTGAATTTTTTTATTACTGTTCCAGTTTTCCGAAACACTTTTGTTCTCTGGCTTAAAAATGATTATATTTTTTATTGGTTATATTAGGTTTATTCAATTTTTTTAAAATAATTTCATGAATTTCAGAATCAGAAGAATTCTAACAACTGTGGATGTGACGAGTAAAAAAATCTACCTTTTATCAACTACCTACAATAAATAATAATATTCCACCAATAATTTACACTCGGTTGTGTTTGTTTCGATATTCTTCCTGATACAGACTAAGATTTGAGATAACCAAAACTTCCCCCTTATTCTTTTCATTTTCTGTATTTATATTGATCAGAGGTGTTTATTCACCCCTTCCCATTTTTCATTTATATGTTATAGAAGAAGCAGTGTGGTGATCAAATTTAAATGAAAAAATCCCTTTGGGATGTAATTAGAAATGATTCCGTTCTTCATTTGTACCCATTCAATTTTTGTTAAAAATGGAGATTCCGATTAACGTTAAAGAGAAAAATGGATAATATTTTGTTAAAATTCTTCATTCATCTTATAAATCAATGTAGAATTCTTAATTATCCTTGGTCTAAAGGATGTATTACAGTTGGCATGTTTATTGGAAAAAAATACGTGTAAAGGCTTAGATTATGACCAGCAGAGCAATTATCAAGGAATAGCAATTCTCTTTGATAAAATAATATCTATATTTTTTTCCATTTTTTTTAAATATCTTGTGGATAAATTTGACGTCGTTTCCAAACAATAAAATTGATACTAAATATAGCGGATAATTCTAGCAGTATTATTAAAAAAAATGTGCTTTAACTTTACTATTCGGAGAAATGCATGTTTTTCGATTATCCGTAGAGAATGTAGGAAGAACTACCATTCATACTTTAGAAAACGTAAATTCTAATTGATTTTCAAAAAAATCTTCATCTGTAACTTAAATAAACAATTAAATTGTCTTTAAAATTTTTCCATGATGGAAATGGTTTCCGGTCTCATGAATATATAACATCTCGCATGGAGTTCCGAGTTTCATTGTCTTTTAGAGTTGCTTTAGATTTTTTTCAATAATCTTGTTTAAACATCGAAGGCTGGTCAAAAAATTAATACATTGTTGATTTTATTGTTCTAAAGATCAATACAACCATCTAATCGATCATGAAAATTTTTAATTTTGGTGGCTTGGATTATATTGATTCTGAAAATGATGACTTCCTGGGAGAGATTATTACTTTTTGAGATCATCAATTCAAAATATTGATTGATCTTGTTATATGTACTTTTTATTAAGCATTTCAAAAGATTTAGATAAAAATCAATTATTATATAATAAATCCAAAAATTTTGTTTTATTTTATTTGGAACACATATTAGATCATTATGTTTTAATTTAAATTTTGTGTTAATTTTTAACTTGAGTAAAAGTAACCTGAAATTTTTTTATTTTTTCGTATGTTTTTTTTTCATAGATTTGAATGTCGCAAAAATCATGATTGACGCCAAGATCTAAAATTTCTCGAGTAAATTAAATAAATAAATAGAATGCATATGTATGAAACAGTTTGTTTTTAAAATTATTATTTTTGTTATTAATTTTACAAAATTTACAAAATAATGTATTTTTACAGCTTAATAATTTAAAACCCATTTATATACATAAATAAGGATTTCATATGAGTATTGAGTAAAAAATGCTATTAGGAAAAATTCATCATTAGATGCTATATATTTAAATTTTGCATGAATTAATTAAAAATTCGTACCTTCTAGCAAATATTATAATACATGGTTTGACCTTAAAATTTTTATAAAAATAACATAAAGATGAATTGAAAGAATTCATATGGAACATTAATAAAGGTATTAACAATTTTATTTTATTAAATAGAATAGATATATTTTGATGCATATTTCTGTCCATAAGATATACCTATTATACCAACAATTCGTATGTATTAATATCTATCTTACATTAGAAGAACTAAGACGAAATAATTAAAATCAAGAATATTCGAATTTAAGAATACTGAAAAATAATTTACACTGATAAGAACAGCAGTGAAGATATCAATGCTTTATTTAGGAGATAAATCGTGAAAACTTTGTTTCATAATCTGAAATATTTTTGTATCGGTTTTAGCATAAACTCGTTAAGGCAAAAAAATTGATACTGGGAAGGAGGAAACGAAAATTAACATAGTCTAAGTGCATATTATTGATTAATCCCCATAAATACCGGAAACTAGTCCTAGATTTTAAGAAATTCAAGATAACGTCCATCAGTTTAATTATAGGTAATTGAGCATATCGTGGATGGTAGGTATTTTATAGTATAGGAATCCCAAAATAATTTAATGCAATACTTACCTGCTTAAACAAATTCACTAACAAAAATATTTTTTATTCAATAATTATTGATCTAAAATGCTCTATTGGTGAACAAAAAATAACTTTATAAATTCCAAATTTAAATTATTTTTAATGAAATGTTTTACATAAAACTGAGTATTCTTAAGAAGAAGAATAATAATTTTTGAAGATCATTGTATTAAAATTTTTTATTTTAGAGAAATATAATTATAGAACAGAAGAATTATTCTCGAATTATCAATTAAAAAAGTTTTGAATAATATATCAATAGCACCACAGCATAATTTCAAATTAAAATTAACATATATTTTCAAAGTAAAACGTATTAGAAGATTCATTGTTAGCACCATTAAAAATACAATTTTATCTGTATCGAACAAAAAGGGTTTTTCATTAATTACAAAGAGATCGACGGACATATTGCAGTATATAAGTCAAATACTATTATAAATAATGTTGCAGCGTTCAACCAGCAGAATTAATCCGTAATTCACGAAAATATAAGAAGAGATGCAAACGTTCGCTTAAATCCCAGAACATGAATATGCTGATGAATCCAAATTACTAATATTTGGCATATTTTAAAAACATAGTATGCATATGTAGATGCAATTAAATAATAATTAGTTACCAACACCTTTTATAATTGGGATTAATGTGGTCATAGTTAAGTTTGTTTTATTGTTGATAGAAGAGTATGAATCCCAAGGTTGCAGTTACTCCACATGTGGCACTATCGAAAGTAACTCTCAAGGGCTTGATTCTTTATGATTGAAGTTAGGATTGGGAAAATTGGATGATTCGTTATGATCTACTGTGCAAGTCTTTGGATATCTCTTATGAGTGTAAGAAATAGACCCTCTTACTTGGATTAAGTATGTCTGTTTTTGATGAAGTGAGAGCATTGAAATGGTATAAACATCACTATAAAAATGTAGTTAACAATTTTAAAAATTCATACGAAAAGCAGATGGCAATAGATACCTCAATTAATCTTTTGTTGTCTCGTTATAAAAAATTGGGATAATCTAACGCAGATATTGCTTCCAGGCTCTAAAATCTCTACATGATGGGATTTGAAAAAGTACATGACAACGAACTACTCATGTCAATCTTTATGGGACATTCAGAATGAAAAACTTAGAATTCACTTGCTAAAGGAGAAGATAGATTTACTTTGGAATGTTGTTAAGGTCTTTAAAAATTTTGAGATGATATCAGAACACTTGGGCTTTTCTAAAGATGGGAGAGTTGCTGAAATTAATCGAAAAAAGGATAGAGTACCCAAGTTGGAACATCAAGCAGAAACCTTAATTTCTACTTTACAAAATTTATAGAATGTAAAGGGAGAGATTATCTGCTATTTCTGTAAGTAAACAGGACATCTTGCATTAAATTGTCCGAGACGACCAAAATCTAAATAGGCCACTCATCAAAATTACGCATCAAGAGGAGTAGGTTGAGGCCTTCTCAACAAGCAAAGGTAAAAGGACCAGTGAATGTGATGTTAACGGATGTTTTGCCTAATTTAGGCTCTTTGAAAAGGTGGTAATAACTCACCCCCTATTCTTTACATAAAATCAGTAAATTATATAAAGTTATAACGGCTACTAACCAAACTATTGAGATAATCGGAGAATCAATTATTGAAATTAATATAGGTAACATTTTATATAAAAATTTTTTTGTCTTTGTTAACAAGTTATTTTGCGGATGTATATTAGGGATGGATTTTTTAATAGGTATTTACTGATTTTTGGATTTCGCTAACAATAATTCAGTGAACAGAATGAAACATTAATTTAATACATCGTTTAAGGATTTTCCCTATTGTAAGCAATATCGATATTTAAGATTTCTACGACATTTCTGGCGAAAGGAAATGGTTAAATTATATTCTTCTGATATTCAAAGAACTCGAGAACAGTGGTCAATTCGAAGATTGATCATCTTGTATGTTTCGTTCTTTACTTAGATCATCAATTAACCATATTATGAATTTTGAGTAAAAAACAAATTTAAATCCCTTCCATATGGAAACGCTCATCGACATCACCCATCAGGTTAATGATAAAACAACTATAGGAAAAGAACTGATACGCAACATGATTACTAGCGCAATTGGAGAAGAGGAAGACTTTGTAGATATAATATTCTTCTGTACACTCAAAATTATAGTATACATGACAAACGTTATGGTCGAATTGAACTCTAAAGAAGTTGCCCGAAAGAGTTGGGGGCTTTACGTACCGAGCTTTTATTGAGTTCGGCACATATTGATGAGTCGGCATATGGTACAATGCATTCTGTAGCTTCTACAATTAACGAGATCAATTAATAAATGAAGTTGGCACGACAGTCTATGATGCATGTAACAAAAAAGAAAAACTAATTTATTCTACTCTTAAACCCGCACGTTTTTGTACCGATAAACTAAAAAATTATGCCTAAATGATTACGTCATCTTAATTTTGTATATCTAGATTCTCTCCTTGATTCCTTTTCATGTCATTGTCAGATTCGCTTAGAAGTCGCTAATACACTTTAACTCTAATTAGTGATCTCTTCTTTAGGGGTGAGTTCTTTGGACGCAGAGCTATTTGTGCTTCCGTAGATTTTTTGGGAGAATCTTTCGATACGCTCTCCAAATCAGTATCATCGCATAGATCCATTACGATGAATATTAGTATCTACCTTAGTCGCCATGTGGAAGGAAAGAATCCAGAAATACAGGCAATATCTTCACAAACCAAAATATTAAAAAGATTTTTTAAGATGACACATATACAGTTCGTATATGAAATATGTTGCAATTAAGAGTTACTGAAAATCTTCGGGATAAACATACTCCCCTCCATAAAGAATCCTAAATGTTTGAATCGTGTTAGGATAAGTTATCTGTTCATCCTGCCTTACCAATATTTCCCCAAATTACGAATTAATTTATCTGCATAAAATACCAATCACTTTCCATTACTTTCAATGACATCTAAGTACGTTATAGAATCATCGCCTTACGGAGTAAGTTCATCGTAAAGGATTATGGGAGTTCTTAATTTTGCTCTATAGGTGGGATTATCACCCAATAATAATTTTAGGAAAATATTGTTGAGGAAAAGATCTCCAGACAGCAGAAGCAGAGCATTTTGCACAAGCAAATTATACCAGTACGGATGATTTTATTTAGGCTTAAAAAATTTGATTGACCAAAGGGGGTTCCTATACTATCGTCAAATTTGATAATCCACTAATATTAATAAATAAATATTAAAGCAAAAATGTATAAACATGAACAGGTGTAAATAAGTGTCATGGACAAAAAGAAATGAATGTAAAAATTTGTCCCAATTGTACGAATTAAAGACCTCAGGCCGAAAAGGACCAGAATATTAAATTCGTTCAGATGATGATGAAGGTAAAAATTTCATTAGAACTTGGAATTAACAAATGAGCCTGGAAGCAGAAATGGAACCAGACGTAGGGTACATATCAAGAGGGGGAATGTGGATCCGAATATCGACGAAATATGGATCTCAGAAGGACTATTCTGCCGCACGAAATCAAAGGATATAGATGTAATTAATAATAATAAGTTGTTATACATGATAAGTAGGTTAAATATATTTTGACAGAGATTCAGTATCTAGATAGATATACACGTTTTAAGATATTGATATTTTATTCGCAAAAATTGTCGCCGCGGCTTCTTTCATTCAAACAAATTTGAGGATAAGACTGGGACATTACGAACTTGATATATTAAGTATCATTAATTATTCGGTCACCATGGAGTTTATCTCGAAAAGTTTGTAAGATAAATTCGTCATTTCATTAGACGAAGATGTACTTAAATGTTATTCTTCGTTGCACCCTAAAGTTCGAAATGATTATTTTTCCCTTCTGAAAGCTATCGATCGATTCGTTTCTCAAAACAAAGCTGGAAATATGGCTTATTGTGGTATAATTGGAAACAAATTGCAAAATAACTTTTCAAACTGAGTTTTTGTTACTGTGTGGGTATTTGATAAGCCCTTGAAAGCTCTACTTGATACTGGATCTTCAATTTTTTTAATAAAAAGCAGTTTTATTCCATCTGACAGAATGCGACCATATTGTGGATCCATTCTTCTTGCGGGTCAGCCTTCTGTGAGACCAACTTGTAAGGTTAATTTAGAAATTAATTTCCTTGGTAAAAAATAGATACGTGCTTTGTAGTGCTAGATCGTTTACTCACATATATTATAATTTGGTAGGGATTTTATCAGACAGAACGAAATTGTCATATCCTTTGTTAAAGACCAATCGGATTTCCGTCAACCCCATTCTTGCTGTGACAACAAAACTTTTATAATTGGTTTGCCGGTAAAAAAGAATTACAAGTTTTCCCGTATTAAAGACTTTTTTGATGCATAAGAGCAATGCTTTGCCAAGCTTAATTACGATATAGGAAGAGCTGAATGCAAAAATTCTGTAATTACTTGCGACGTTGAGCCAATAAAACAAGTTACATATCGCCTCCCTGAAATTATGAAGTTCTACGTTAAAAACGAAATTGAAGGGATGTTAAAGAATGAAATAATTAGTAAATCGAAAATTCCCAGGGAAAGTCCGTTGGTTCTTGTAAAGAAAAAGGACAATACAATGAGAATGAACGTTGATTACGTGAAAAAGAACAGACTTATGAAGAAAAATGTTTACCTTATCACAAATTTTCAGATACATTGAATCAATTAAGCGGTTTCTCTATTTTTTCCTCTCTGAATTTTAAGTCAGGATATTGGTAGATAAATTTAAGAAATAAGGATGGAGAGAAAACTGTATTTTGTACTCATTTTGGTCATTTTGAATTTATCATGCTTCAATTCGTATTAACGAATTCCCTTGCTGTTTTCCAACAAGCGCGTTAAAAATTTTTTTGCAATCATTGGATCAGACTGTCTTATCTATATTGATGATATTATTGCGTTTTCGAAAACCGAACAAGAGAATTTCTGATAGCCGCAAAGATTTGGAGACCGAATTCGTAATTGTGGTCTTAAACTTGATAGTAAGATGAGTTATTTCCTTAACCGATCAATTGCATTTTTAGGTTACATTATTTTGGAAGAAGTAGTGAAAACAGATTCAAAAAATGTTAAAAAAGTCACTGAATACACAATTCTTTCCAATCTGAAAGAACTTCGAAAGTTTCATGGGCAAGCAAACTTGTTGAGATATCAATTTAATGTTCGGTAGAGTGATTAGTTTTTCGTAATGGGTAATTAAAGAACGTGCATATTGTAATTATTCTGAGATAGTTGAATATATATACACATATATTTATAAGTATATTTTATTATTTTCTTAGTAATGAATTACAATATTTCAACAAACTATTACTGTAATTATATTAAAAACTTTGCTAAAATTACGACACCTCCGAGTCATTTAACACGGAAGGACGTATCTTTTTATTGGAATGATAAATATCAAAACGCTTTTGATGAAATAAAAGACCTTCTTTGTTTACCGCCGATTCTAGCATGGTCAAATTTTAAAGAACCCTTTGAATTAGCTACAGATGCGTCTGACAAAGCTATCGGCGCGGTCTTAAGTCAAAGAATAAAAGGAAAAGAAAAAGTTATTTCTTATTTAAGTAGACAATTAAGTGATGCCGAAAAAAATTATTCGGTAATTGAAAAGGAGTATCTAGCTATTGATTGGGCTATTAAGCAGTACTTGCACTATCTATATGGAACTAAGTTTACAATATTTACAGTTAATAACCACCTTACTTATGTTAGCTCTATGAAACATTCAAATGAAGACTTGCTAGATGAAAAATATTGTTACAATAGAACAATTTTGAAGTTACATAAAGAGCTAGCACTAAAAACTGCAATGCAGATGCATTGTCTAGAATAACTAATAATTTACAAATTAAAATTTTGAATAATAATATCGATTTATTTATCGGATTTACGAAAAAAGAAATAATTGACGCATATCAACAGGATTATAAATCAAAGAATTTGTTTAAAGAACTTAAAAATGTAAAGTCTGGTTCTAATGAAATAAAAAAGGGAAATTAAGTATTATCGATGGAATGGTATATCGAAATTGCAAAAAACCTATTGGTTTGATTCAACAAATTTACATCCTTAAAAATTTTCGGAAAAAGATTATAGAAACGGCCATAGTGATTGTGGTGGTTTATTATTTTAAAACGTTCGATTTGATGCAAAAAAGATTCTACTGACCTTTATATCAGACTGAGATAGCTAATTACGTAAAGAAATGTTTAATATGCGAAAAATTCCGCAGTTCTTCTTCAAAGGCAGAATTAATGCATTTTAAAACCTCTCGACCATTTCAGATATTACAATCGGATATTATTGGACGAATGAGAGTGACAAATAATGGCAATCGATACATCTTAGTAATATTTGATATTTTTTCAAAGTGGGTGGAAGCTTTACCGCTAGATTCTGCAGATAGTAGTAATATAGCTAAGATATTAGTAGATGAAATAATCTGTCGTTTCGGTATTCCGGATCAGATCCACTCAGATAATGGTTCAAATTTCGTATCTGAAACAATTAGAATAGTCTGTGACAAATCCAGAATATTTCGAACTAATACCACTCCAAACCATCCTCAAGGAAACAAACGAGGCAAACGTATTAATAGAAAGTTAAAACAAATGATAGCTAAACTATGTTATGAGATCACGGATTGGGATTCTCAATTACCTAAAGTACATTTTTATTACAGATGTGACACTCATATATCATCTAACTATTCACCTATTAAATTAATTATTTGCCGGTCTCCGACTACTGCACTTGATAGATTAAAAAATCTCAACTGTAATTCTAAAGGATAAATTTTTAGTTATGGTAATTTTGTAAGTGAGAAAAATGAAGAATTAAATTGTTGCTTTAAAAGGGCAAAGGAATATATAAAATATTCACATGAAAATCAAGGAAAATATTATAGTTCATAAAAGAAAACTAAATACACTAATGGTCAAATGGTATGGTTTCGAAAATATTTACGAAATGAAAAGTTCTAGCCATCTTGTGACGGTCCTTTAAATTATTGACAGAACTAGCCCAGTAAGTTACAGGATTACTGATACTACTGGAAAATCCTATACGGCATTATAATAGACTGAAGCCAAACTATTCTAAAAAAAATGATCATCAGAAGATAAAATTACTGATTATTAGCGAGTTCCTGATACTCTTTACAAAAATCACCGTGATGATTCGGGTTTTGTTTATCCACTTCTCCATCAAGACAATGAATCAGCTGTACAAACTAAAAATTCTGTTGTAAGCGATTCTGGACCTTTAATAGAAGATGTTGTTTCTAGAATAAGGAGAGAACAAAGGATTCCTGTTTCCCTTAAGTATTATGTGATGGGGAAGAGTGTTATACGTGATAAGTAGATTAAATATATTCTGACGCAGACTTAATATATAGATAGATATACACGTTTTTAGATGTTGATATTTTATTCATAACAGTTGGCAACGCCCAATAAGAGTGGGATTAAGCCGGTTGGATTTAAGTTGATTTTATTGTTTTTAGAATAGTATGAACCCCTAAGTTGCATTTACTCCACACATCAAAGGGTATACTGCACCTAGGGTTTCTCTAAACTATTTACAGATGCTTAAATTACGAAAATGTTACGATAGTTTCCGTATGTTTGCAAATAATAAACAAATATTATGACCCTTTAATTTTAAAGATTACATTTTTACTTGTTATAGTTCGAAAATTCTATTCTGTTACTAATTTTATGTAAAAAAAAGTTAAAATTTTTTTATATGTATATCAAATCGACGGACCACTTTTAGAATCGAGTCCCCGCCATCTTTTTAGGATTGTGTGCGGAACGAAATTTTCAAATAAAATTTTCCTGTCTTTCCTAGCTTAGGTACGTTAATTTTAAGATTTTTTTAAAAATTATGTTTCATATTTTTGTTCGATATTTGATATTTTTAGGGATTATTCCGTCCAGAAGCCATTTTTTAGATATTCTTTGCAGCGAAGCCAATGCAATCCAATATCTTATTGAACATAAAGTGAACGTATAGCATTCATTTTGTTTAGTATGCATAGGTAGTAGCTCACGCATGAGGGTAAAAAATGGAAATGTAACAAGAAGTCGTGCAGAAAGCAGACGTCCATTTTTTGTTATAATTTTTTTATAAATTGAAAAATTCAGATGAATAAAGTTATGGATTTCGCTTACTATTGGTTGTGTGGGATAAAAAATAAACAAATTCAAACATTTACCGGCCATTTTTCTGCTACCATAACTAGGTTGACCAAAGATCTTAGGCAACTCGCGTCAGACAGCCTTGATTATGAAAATATAACTATAGTCGGGCCTGGAATCGTTGTGGAGGTAGATTAAACCAAACTGGGAAAAAAATAGGTACCATAGAGTTCATCCAGCTAAAGAAGCATGGGTGTTTTGAGGTGTTGAAAGAGCCGCAGAACGAAAAGTTTTTCATGTAAAAGTTCCAGACAGTACTGCAAAGACGTTAATAAATATTATTCGAACCTATGTACTTCCCGGATCTGTTGTAATCACTTATTGTTTTAGGAGTTATAATTCACTGAATCGATGTAATGTGTCAAAAAAAGATGTAATTAATTCTAATCTCTCTATTAAAGCCCACCGCCTACCTCGTTATTATACTACATTACTCCCTCCTTATAAATCTAAAAAATAGTCTCTAAGGTAAGTAGGTAAATTATGGGAACGTTTTGACTTCCAACACTTCAACTCGTTCAGTGAAAAATCATGTTTCTCGAAAGGATACATTCGGTTATGATGTAATCGTAACTTGCATTCATGGTCTTTTAGGCTTTCTACTTCGTAAACTGGGTGAAGACATTTCGTAATTTTAAAGGGTCCTTCAAATAATGGTT
>LDMZ01066321.1:0-15992 GCA_001455285.1 Sphaeromyxa zaharoni
CCCCCCCTCCAAATTGAAGCAAGCATGCAATTTTCTTGTGATTATATTAAAAAGCTTTACTTAAAATTCACATTGAGGAAAGGGGCTTAACTACATTTGAATTTATATTATTATGCTTCTCCGTTTTATTTACCAAATTAAAATCCTAGAAAGTTGTTAAAATTTTGATAACGTTTTAGCAGCATGTCAGCTAAAATAAATTATTCATGAAGTAGACTGCATCAGGCAAATATTGTTAATTTATTGTTAGTAATTATTGATTTTATTTTTTACTAGAGCATATATTTAAGCATTGCTGTTCTAAATATTAGCAAGATAAAAAAATTTTTATTGTGTACTTTGGAATGTTTAATTTTCTACCAAAATATTTTAAGCCTAGACTTGTATTTTAATTCAATCAAAATTGATTGGAGGATCTTGTTTAACTATGCAGATATTACTTTGTATATATTTGTTTTTCATTGATTGGTAATATTCGTTCTAACGAAATAATTGTTAATATATTATGGTTCGTTCAGAAAAAAAATCAGATTCATATCCTATTATAGGAATATTTTTAAAAATATTTCTGATGAGTGAAAAGAATTTGTCATGATTAGTTAAACAAGATAAATACAGGTGCTTGTAATGGCAATAAATATTTTAAAAGCACTTATTTTTTAACGTATTTAATATTTTAAGCTGTGCTTATCGAAATATAGTACAGAAACTAATCATATTCTTATTTTTAAAACAAAAACTGTTATATTCCTTTCTATATTAACGTAAAGGGCAATAGCTCGCCTAAATACGATATAGCAACCTTACTACCCATTTTTAAGGCAGTAATAAGAATAAATTGCACTAATTTATAATTGCCAAATATTTGTTTGATTATATATAAACCTTGATAATTCTTGAAATTTTCGTTATCAGGATAAGTCAAATACATCTTATATTACCGTTTTTTAATATTCATCTGTTTTAGTAAATACCCTTTTAATCTTCAATAGAAAAAAATTAAGAACCGAAAGAATTAAACTAGTATTTTAACTAGGGGCAAAAAAGATTTAATTAGGATATATAAAATTTTCTCTTTAATTATGTGAACCATCAAAAAATTAAAACATTCCATGCCGTTTTAATTTTTCCTTTATTTGGCATAAAATTTTTTAAAAAATTATAAATTTGCCAAGACGTTGCAAACTGCAAAAGTTGTAGTTTCTCAATGGATATCACTAATACAAACAATCTAAAAAATATGACTACTTCTTTAAGATCAACATGAATTAAATATGGAATTCAATAAATCATAAAACAACTGAGATACAAATAGTGAGAAGAGATCTAAGTGAACCTGAAAAAAATTTGAAAAATTTGATTGAGTAGTGACTCCGATACCGGAAAGCATATAAGGATCACAATCAAGGGTAAATTTAAATACTTGAATATAATTATTTTCATATGTATCGAGGTCACTAATTAAAAATATATACTGTAAAATATTTTTGATATAAAACTTTTCACAAAAAAATAACAATAATCGGTAAACACATTATTATCGCTTTATTTGTAGAAAAAAACACATTATATATTCCAAAATTTTTAATTTTGGATATTGTCATATTTTTTTATTCAATAATAAAAGAAAGTCTAAACAAAGGTTGGATACCCCATCAAGTTAACTCATACCACTCTAATATTATGTTATATCAATTTTATTGGGCTGATGACAAATTGACTAGATATTTTTTTTTAATATAATAAGATAAAATTTAAGCAGTTTTTTTAGAATTTTTGTGATAAAAAAATTCACCGAACAACAATAAAATGTATATGTTAAAAATGTTTTAATTATTGAAAAATAACAGTTCTGAAAATCAGTTCTTTTCTTTACGCCTTGTTATTTTTAATATATTTCTTCACAATGATAAATTAAAATTTGTATGAATATTTTTTAGCAGAGTTAAGTCACGTCTAAGATAAAAAAAGATCATGGAATAGACAGATATAGTTTATTGCCTGAACATATACGTTACACGAATGATATATTTATTTTTTTTATAAATTCCGTACAGTACGAATAACATATTATTTATCATATGAATTATTGAATAATTTCAATAATTTTTGAATAAATAAATATGTTTTATAAAATTTAACCAAAAAATGACTATTTTAAATCCAATGTACTAATTTTAATTATTTTAAAATTATTAATCACCTGAAACATAAAAACCCTTGGCTTGCATTAAATCAAAAAATTGATTTCTTATTATTTTGTAATTAAAAAATTTTGTTCTGCACCAATTTAATGTAAAAAAAATTTTCGAGTCAGAAGGACAAATAATAAAAATTTTAATTCACATGGTTTTTTGAATGACTCTGCTTAAAATAACGAAAGTTTTTTGGTATACCGGATCTTCGAATTTCATGCATTAATAATGTTTAAAATATGCTTTAAAATTCATAATTTTTCTTTGTATTATTTTTGTGCTAAGTAACAAAAAATGTTTAAAGAAGCAACGACTTGTTATAAATTTTTAACCTTATTTATAAATAAAAATGATTTTATTTTTATTTTAATAAACCTGTGACCGTAATATATAAATTTGTATCTATTTAAAGCAGATATAAAAATTTTTCGTAGTTGCTATTTCTTAGTAATAAATATGTTCGTTTCACTTCTCATAGTAGTTGTTGTTTTTTGGGTGATAAAATTGATATTTATTTTAATGATTATAGCAATTCATCGATATATCAGCGGAAAAACAATCAATCGATATCCGTCCATCTAAACCATCTTGTGGAATTTTTGGAAGCATTGATTTTAAATTTTATCGGATTCCAATCGATTATGAATTATATAGAGTTGATATTTTTCGAAACCGGACATTAAGCCCGATATATAAAGTTCCAATAAGTCAAAACCCGGGACACCTTTCGATTTACTTTAGTAATTTCCTTTATGGCGATACAAAAGGGGTAAAGCTCTATAATTTGGGAACCGAATTTAACGATGCCCAGGTACACTTCCAATTTTATAGACGCAGCGATGGTCTAAGTTTTTCCGCAAAATCTAACGAAATTCGAATATGTATGTATCTAATCAATATTCTATTATTTAAAATTAGTTCCATATATAGGTAAAGATCCAAGCGAGACGAATGAGTTAAACGATTTCGGTAATAGTTAGATTAAGGATCATAAAATTTTTGTTTAGGTTATCCTTTCACTTTTGTTCCACTTTTTGAAATATCTGATCATTATAAACTCCGCATATCTGATCAGAATATAGATAACCCAATCAATTATATTGGCTTATTCCAAAAAAACGAAAAAGGAAACCATTTTTTGCTTACGAGATTGATTTCAAACACAAAAATAACAACCCTAAACCCAAAATGTTCTATAACTTACAATTCAAAAAGCAAAGAATTGATTTTTGACATATCAAAATTCAAAAAAGAATTCACCAATGTCGCCATTATTTTAGCTCGATATTATAGATCAAAGCTATATCAAGTTTATAGCACCGGTATTATGACTCTCAATGGTATACCTTGAGATATAATTCAATATAATATAGGTTTTATCCATGATTTTAATCAGAATGGCAGACATATTAACTGGAAACTATATTCGGTGTCAAATACTGCAGAAATTACAATAAACATATACGATGGCAAAACGATAAAAGATTGGTCAACTTGTGGAAGGTGCGGTAGAAACGGTAATCAATGTTCTACAAATGAAATATGCAATGGTATTATCGAATCATTGACAGGAACGAGCATTATCATCAAAAAATGTCCAAAAATAACCAGGTTTATGTTATCCTTTGTTTTTACGCAGCTAAATTCAAATATAACTGGAATCGCACTAGAAAAACCAATCGGTATTAGTAAAATTCATTAACAACCAATTAAATATTATTAAAATTTAATTAGATTACGAATTTAATCGAACAATGTGCAAAGGAATAACACAAGGTAAGTAAATCGATAAAAAGTTTCGGTAACTTACAATTTTCCGAACATATCTATAATATAAATATATTATAGTCGTATTTTTAACTTATAATTTTTTGAATTAAGATTTATATAAATACCACCTCCATATTCAAATAGCAGTAAAAAATAAAAATTATTTCAAAATCACTTTTATTAATTGAATGACTTTAAATTTTATATTTTGTAAAAAATTAAATCGTAATCTCATTTAGTTTCTAACTTAAAAAAATTGATGCATTTTTGGTATCAATATTTTTATGGAAAAATGTATGAATTTGACTCTATCGATTATATCGATTGTTTTTTATATTAAAGTTTATTTAGAAATTAAAGCTTAAATTCATGCCAATCTTAAAAAAGCAAACTACATTGAGAAATCATCAACTATTATAATTTCAAATTGTCAGTATTATTCGTTTGACTAGTTTTCGAAATTAAATTGAGTTTATAACATTCAGAGATCTAAAAAAATTTTTAAACTGAATGATCTAATCGATTGTTAAATTACAACAGCTTTAAAATTTTCTCTAAAGACTTTTTCGAGTCTGATTTTTTTTATATTTTTTAGCATTTATTTGTAAGTTTGATAGTTTCCACGATGCAAAATTTGTAATTAGATTTTAAGCTCCATATGACACTATGTAATTTTAAAAAAGTTTGTTTTCAGTTTAAAATTTTTATAATATTACATGTTTTATCATAAAATTATCAGTAAGATTTTATTGATAACCCTATTAATATATTATATATAAAAAACCTCAATTTACATATAATTTGAAGTAAAATAATTTGTTATGATTTTGATATTAAAATTATGTGGATGAGTAAAAAAATCGAAGTAAATTTTTTTGTTCTCGCAAAAATTTTAACAACATAACTTTTTAACGTAATTTTTATAGAGCGGACATAATGTAGTCCTTAAAAATCCTGTCATTCTATGTAGCGATCGAACTCAATGATGATAAAAAATACCTCATTAAAAAATAAAAAATTTTCTTGTTTAAATCGAATAATGTATTTATCTTATTATTATAGATAATTCGAATCCATCAAGTGTTTAAATGAGACCTGGAGCAAATTGAACCTTGGTGCAACGATACCAACTCGTTATTATAATTCATAATTAAAATTGAAAATTATAAATTTTAAAGAACATACAGACATTCTTTATTGTACACTAATTACTTTTTAAAGAAAAATTACAATTATTTTGGATTTACTGCAACATTCATGGTGTATTTTTATGATGTTCCTGTATTGTGAAAATTTCAAGTATTTTCATTCCAAATACTTTTTTCTGTGTAAATTATTTTTTCACTAATCATGAAAATTTTATCTGTGTTCTACTATAGATCAACTTTCCTAACTCATATAATTAAAATAAACTGTCCACATTTAAAATATATGCAATATACATTTTCTTTGTTATATTAGATGGTATATCTTTATAACTATAATTTTTTTCCAATCTACATGCTTGAAACACAACTAAAATTAACGTTCTAGATCCATGGACGAACTCGTTGAAATTTTTTGCGTTTATTGATCTCGTAGATCCTGAAATAAGCTATATACAAGATTTTTTTCTTTTATCACAAATTTAATGGTGAAAAAACGTAAAAGGGATAGAAATATACACTCACACACACTTAACAAGATATACAATTGTAAGCATTTTCATACTTAGTGACACGTGGGCCATTGTGTCTTAGTGCTGAAGACAAGGTCAATCATACTATATAAATTATCGAATTTTTCATTATCGTGCCAAATAATCTGAATATTTTTGAAATTTATTTTTTAAAAATCATGACAGTTTAATTAGAAAACATAATCAACAGTCATATATTTAGTTTATCAAAGTTCAAATTGAGGATTTCAAAGGTTCTTTTTAAAATTCAGAACTTAACGGTCAGTTAAATATTTTAATACAACCAGATTTTTCTTATGTGAAGGGTATATCGTCATATATTTACAGTATACAAACATAGTATACCATTTCTTTATACTTGCAGATATACCAGAAATTAAATTTCAGTATTTTAATGAAATGATTCGGAAAAAATTTTTGTCAATGTTTCTCTTTGCATATGTCATCCCGCTAATTTTAAAAATGATGGGTTGTTAATTAAAATCTGACACCCAAATCCTGACTACACTGAATTATTCTTGCATAGCTTTCTTACATTTTTATTCAGATTTAAGAATAATCCACTTAAAATATACAGAGATAGTAAAATGATCGTTTTTATTGTTTCAAGAAGTACCTTCTAAAATAATTTGGCCCTTCGGTTGTCTTCGTTGAGATTAGGCTGATCGCTTCTTTATCGTTTTATAAATATTTAAAAAAAATTATTTTTAGCTGTTTCTTAACTAAAAAAATGAGTAATAAAATCGTTTTATGATTTTTAGATAAAAAAATTAGTTGAATTTAGAATTTAGTGTTAATTAAAATAGAAAAAGCACCATGGATGAGTAGTGTTTATTAAAAATCTTTAATTTAATATATCAAAGTAGCAAATTTTTAGAATTCATCAAACCTTTTCTTCATGAATAATTTGTTTGAAGATTAAAGAGTTAAAATTTTTTTAAGTGATTGGTTTTTCTTCCAAAACATCCTAATATTAAATAATCTTTTACCTATCTGGATCTGTCCACAAGCTTATCACGGTATCTTTCTTCAAAAAGCCGGAGTCATATCTTGTGTGTTTAAAAACTTACTATGCAAATCTATATTACAACATTATTGAATGCAATAAAATTCAATTCTAAAATAGAAACCGTTGATTCGCATTATCCTTGTTAATTTAATTTTGAAATTTTCCTGTAAAGATAGGCAGATAGAGCTATCTGAAAATTTTTCTATCGAACGGAATAAGAAGACCGATAAAAGATGCAAATTTGAAGCGTGTTTTACTCATTGGCCTTAAATTTGATGAAATACGGCTCAGATTTCTATCAAAGTAATGTCAGGTTATGTAATGGATTGCTGTATATGCATTTTATGTTAACTTATAACATGGGAGATAATTACTTTAGATTTTTTAAGTTAATGCTGTAAAAATTTCTAAAAAAGTTTACAATCTTTTTACATACACAAGAACATTAATTGAATCTCATTATATGAGGCATTGATGATATAAAAATTACTCAAAATTCGCTTTACTAGAATTTTTGATGATGTACATAATAATGAAGATTTCTGATTTCTTAAAATGTGTTGAAATCGTTAGTATAAGTATAAATTATATTCCTGACTAAATAATTGAATATACATTATTCCGGGCAAAGAGTAAATACATTTCGATGTAATTTTGTTAGATAATTTTTTTGAAGAATAAGAACGATATAATCTTTTATACTCAAAATATGGATGAAAAATCAATCCCCTTTAGTTATATAATGAAAGGATAAAAAATTTCTTTGACCACTTGGAATAATGGACATAACTAAAACAGACGTATAAATTCAACATTATTAAGCTTATAACCAGGACATATATATATTATTATCAATATTATGAAACCGAGCAAGCTTGATATTGAATATTTTTATGCTTGAATATAATAATATGGGTCTTTTAAAAGAATAATCGTAATGCTTACATTTTAATATATTGATAACGATCTAATAAGATATCTTAATATCTAAAGGATGAGATACAATCTGATTTAGAATCACCGAGTGAATCCATATTATTATAGATTATTTTAAAAGACGTGATAGATATATTTATATAAAGCTATCACCAACTCATTCGGAAATATAAATTTTTTTCTTTATAAAGAGTCAGGCTTTCGTAAATACAAGAATATTTTATCAATCTATAAACAATACAAATTAAACTGGAATATTTTGTTTTGTTTTTAAAGACAAAAAGTATATAATATTAGGAACATGGACCATATTTTTGTATTTTTTATACTTTAAATCTAGATTGGATTACAGTTTAAAAAATTATTTTTAATATAAATAAAATATTTAAACCTTTAAAATAAAAAAAATCCAAGAGATCATTGGAAAGCCTATCAATGTATGATAAAATTTTATTAAAATTTCAGAAAATATTTAACGGTTAATATATCTTGTATTAAAATGGGCAATCAATTGGTACAAAAACTATTCTCCTTTTTAATTATTAATAAATTATTATAATTAAAAATCTTAAAAATTTTTAAAAATATTTAGATACTCAGGTTCAGCTAGGACCTTCGGAACTTGTACTATTCAATAAATTTGATTTAAAAAAATAAGAAACACACAGTTCAAGTTAATTTTTTATCGAATCCAATCAGCCCAATTCCTATGAATAACAAAACAAGTATTTAGTATTTTATATAAATTGTAAATTTAATTTAGATTTGGGCAATCGTTACTGTCAGAGTGGAGATATTTCAGTAAAGGATTTAAAAGTTATTCTTGGTAAATAAGATATCCTACTTAATAATTCGTTTTAGGTTACCCTGAAAGCTATACTGTCGATAGATATAAAGTCTATTGGAAAAGCAAAAAATATCAAGGTTTAATTATTAGTTAAGATACCCTATATATTAATTAGATTGCAAAGATTCAAACTTCGAAGGATGTATTGAGAAGAATACAAGTAAGCATTTGGGAAATAATAAAATATATATTTTTTACACTAAAAAGGCTTTTTAAACTTTATTTATTGAATTAACACAAGTCCCTAAAATTTAAATCCTTATATATGCTAAATGCACGGATTTAAAAGAATGCTGTGTATATTCTGATATATGCAAAAACAATATATATCCATTTTTTAAGTTTTTGCATAATAATTACAGATATATCAAGAAACACGTTTGATTAACACATTTCCTAACTGTAGATATATTTACGTGTCAAAGTATTTAATGATATAGTTAAGAATCTTCTATTTTTTAAAAATTTAAGTGTTTTATATAGTTTTTCTCAATTCGTGTTTCTACTGCCATTTTCTATAATATTTTAATTAAGAAAATTTGAGGTTATTATTTTTAGTTATTCTAAGGTTTTTGATAAAAATACACAGCGCCAGTGCTTACAATCCGAAAACTATCAGAAATAAAATATCAATCGAATGGTAAAATTGAATCTGAAAAACGACTAAAATATAAAAAATTTATATTTAAAAAAATGTTTTTAACAGCTAAAAATTCTCACTTTATTTTATTACCGGAATTGTATGAAACTACCCATAAAATTAAAATAACACCGAATATCCTAGTCTTAATATTAAATTATATGATTTTGAATTTCAGTGCTAGTTTACGTTGCATCATTTCAATTTGATATCTTCAAAAATCAGACACTTTGGGAAATGATGAGCGTCGTACAATAATTATAATGATATTAATTTTTATTTGGTATATAATGCATATTCAATAAAATCTTAAAAGAATTGATTAAATTAAGAAATGTGAAAGTTTTGATGGTTTTTTACAATAACGGTCACATATTTATTAAGGTTATATACAAGATGTGACGTGAGAACGTAGAAATAATAAAATTTTTTAGAGTAGCGGCGTGCATAATCAAGAGATAAACTTTTGTCGTTATCATTATGAAGTTATATACCGAAATATGTATCTCAAATGAAGATATCATTAAGATATTTTATTAACGATTGTCGAGATTCTAAAATCTATTCCAATGATTGAGCTTACAAAAGTATTTCGTATTAAAATAATTTAGATTTTTAACATGCTTATAATTTGTCATATAAACATTTAAAACAAGAGGAAGCAATTTTTTTTATTAGCAATAAAAAATTGTCATATATCAAATCTGATATATAATTTAATAATTGTTATATATACAATAAAATTACAAATTTATTTAAAATTATATTTTCATATGTCTAACAACCTTATAACGTGATTCCTTTGATTGATCCCTTGTTATTTATTTGTTTATTAATTTTCTACGTCCAGGTTTGACCCAATTTTTTTGGGAATGTAAGTTGGGTGATCCGATCATATAAATTATTTTCATATCTTATTATACGCAACCGGGGAATTTTATTTTTAATACTAAAAACATATATCTTTCAAATATATATATTATTAACAAAATTTTATTAGCTATAATCAGGAATAATTGCTGTTGCTACTTGTATAATGGTTTATATAAAAAATGATGTATTAAATGATTTAAATGATAAATTCAATTTTTTAATTTGATTCGTTGCATTTAAGTAGTTTAAAGAGTTTCGATGTATTAGAAATAGTAGAAATGGGCATTTTAAGAAAATACTATTTTAAATACATCTCCATGCTTGTGAATAAAAATAATAGTCTTGGATAAATCGTACACGATTTACATTAGCAATAAATTCGGTTTTTATTTTTTAAAACGTAATTACTAATGAGTATATTTCAGATCATATATAATTATTATAGAATTTTTTTAATTTATACTTAAATTCTAGGAATCGAAAATATATTTCAGTATAATCAATAGCAAATAATGAAATTAATAAATATATCCTCTATAAATAAATATAATCAGTCATTTTGTAATTTAAATAAAAAATTAGAATTTTATCAAAAGTTTATTTTCTAAAAAATCAAATTTTAGCATCTGAATATACTCGTAATATGGGATTAGCTACGGAGAGTATTTTGATTGTATCGAATTCAAGTCTGCGTTAGGTGAATACTCTAGTGAATATGACCAAGATAACGACATTGTTTGTGGTAAATATTATAAATATATAATTTTATACGCCTGAGGTGTGTACGAACATGATTATTCCGATGAAGATCTAGATTCATTTGAGCGTATATTTGAGAAATAATTTGTTTTTTTAATTATATATAGCGCCGGTACCCTTGAATATATTGCCAGAAACACCTCAGCAAGGGTTTTCATTATCTAAATAATATGAATATTTCATAGAGTGACTGATCGCAGCAATCCCGTCACGGAATGTACATCTTAATGTTTAAAAATCATAAGATGATATATAGCCAAGAGCATTAGTTACGGTGAACATAACTTCCAAGAATCTACCCAGAAAGCGTCGGGGAAAAACCCAAGAATTACGGTGTTATTTTTTTTCGTGATTTTATAAACAGGACGATACTCGCGAACATGGAAGCGTTTCAACGTATGGGCCTAATTTAAATCCAATAATAAAAAATAATAATTCGATTCCGTCCAATAAACGTAAAATTTTCAATGTATATAACTAACATATATCAAAAGCTACAGATTCTTTCCAAAAATCTACAACTTCTGTCAAAAAGGATTTGTCAGCAAACGGATCAACATTTGTCAGAAAGAATATTTCTACAAAGGAATCAACAGATACTGCCAGTTTTAATATGTCTACATCCCAAAACACGACTCAGACAATATTAAAAAAGCCAATGTTAAACAAAGGTATTATAAAAAATATTAATTGCTATCATTTCAGCTGTAATCGCTTTGCCAGTAGTGTTGATTTTGATCATAATTGTTACAATCATTGTTGTCAGGTATAAAAATATTTTTGTTTTTAAACTTTTTATAGCTGTTTACTTAATCGGAGTTTTTGATTATTGGTTATTTTTTAAATTTATACCAGAACGCAGACGTTAAGAAAATGAAAAAATGAAGGCTTTATTTGAAAAACTGCTTATTTTATGTTATCAGTAATTATGCTTTCGATTACTTATATTAATATATACCACTATTTTTGTCGATATAATATTTCAGTATACATAGCAGTATCATGTTAAAGAGTCAAAAAGTTTAACCAATGTTTTCTTCCGTTGAATTGATATAGAACCCTCTTTGAAACATCAAAAATGATTTTTTTAACGGTTTTTGATTATTTGATTGAAGGATTTGGTTCAACAAACACTGAAAAGATAATGTATATATATATATATATATATATATATACATCTTGTAATCTTCAAGTATTCATGTTATAATAAAAATTACGATGATATAAATATCATCTATTAAAAGCATATTGGTATAAATTCAAAAAAGTTATTTATATATTTAATCTATTCTACTTACACTATATTAACTGTTTTTTCAGATCATTTAAACCTTTTTTTAATATTTAGATAGTCTTTTATTTACCTATTTTTTGGGATGGACATATAGACAATATATTGAACCTGGATTCATTATAACATAATCAATTATATTAGCCCCCCGGTTTTTTTATAAGAAAATTAACATAATCAAATTTTTTATTTCAGAAATATCTTATTAAATAATAAGATATAATATTATTGCCGTATCCATTATTTAAAATTGTATAGATAGATCAGAATTCAACCCATTATTAAATCGTATATTTCCATATCATATTAAAATTGCAAATAATATTAGATCAAATAATATAAATGTCTGAAAGAAAAAAAAATTTGCAATTTTTTTAGTTACTTTTTGTTTTAAATAAAAAAACTTTTTTCTTTGATATTAATAATATACGGACCAGTTTATAGGAAATATGATAAAAAAAATAAAACGTAACGGAATTGGACTTATTTGATAAACATATTTAAAATAAAATAATCACCAAAAAGTTTCCAGAAACATATATATCTTTAGTGTTACAATTTAAAAATTTGAGATAATTTAAAAAAGGTGTACCCACATCAATCATATGTTTTTACTGTTTTTTTAATTCATCAAAATGTATTTTTAAATTGCATAACAATAGACTAGAAGCTGGAATTTTCGGATATATGCTATAAAAACCTAGCACAAAATATAAGAATCATTTTATTAATGCAAAAATTTTGGTTCGAAAAATATTCTATATGTATCAAACTAGAAATAAGGCAATGAATATTATTTTGTTCTTTCGGTCGTTGTAAAAGATTTTATATTTTCAGTAGCTGTAATTTATCATTAACACAGAAAATTATAAAAAATTAATTAAATTTCTTTGATCATTTTTTTAATGTAATTTTAATCTTTCTCGTGATAAAAAAACATTCTATAGTTATATGATTAATGAAACATAATAGAATAAAAACACTGTATACTTAGTATTTATGAATAATTAGAGCCACTAGATTTTTTTAATATTTCCACACTTTTTAGCATAAAAATAACATATCTGTGAAAAGATGGACCACTGTGTTATAATCATTGCTTTTTAAATTGGTAATAACGAAATATATGATTTTTTGTATTTTAAGGAATGATTTCTTCATTAAATATATTTTTTTATTTGACACAAATTAAAATAACAGAAAGAGTACTTTTAAATTTTGCGTATTCATTTTTTTCACAATTTTGCCTATTATTTTAGGTAAACTATTTAAATAGTGCATTTTTAATGAAAATATGTTTAGTTAGAAATCATATTGTTAAAAAAATTTAATATGGTAAATGATAACATTTTGAAGATAAAAATTAAATGGTTTTTATGGATCTTTTATAAATTTTAATGTGTTAATATTAAATTTATTTATTTTTGGTAAATCAATAAAAATTTAACGGTATATAATTATTTTATTTACAAATCCTTTTTCTAAATCCATAGACCCATTTAATTTTTTCAAAATGTACCAAATATATATGAAGTGAAATGTAATATATATTACTTACAATATTCGGTCAATTTTCTCGCTCTTTGCATTAAACCAAATGTCTGTTACCTAGATTTTATTAAATGTAGGAACTCACCAGAATTTGATATAAATCTTAAAATTAAGAAAATATTTTAACCTAAAATTTTCTCTTCTAATAATTTGATATATCATGTCAGAATAACTAAACTCCAAGAAATAACTATGAAAAAGTTATTTTATTAAACTATATTAATCCTATTTCAATATATTGATGATTATCTAGGTAGAAAAATCATAAACTATATTTGTTAATTTGTTGTATTTAAACAATTTTATAAAAACTACATCTAAGAAATTGAAAGAAGAATTTGTTAAGTGTGAATGAATTTGATAATACATGAAAAGTGAGGAAAGAACTATAAAAAGAACTAATTTTTTTTATGAAATATATTAAGAAAATATTTTTCAAAATATACATGTGTACGTTTTTATTAATTGAAATCTAGCATATTTATTCCCACTAATTAATGATATTTTTAAAATGTTATAGGGCAGAAACATTTCCGTGATAATTAACACAGGATTATGACAAATCTTTTAAGTTTATGGACATTATCCTTTTTTATACTATAATATAAATACATAATTTTTAATATTTATAATATAAATAATAACAATCTTAGATAGGAAAAATGTAAAAGCATTTTGAAAAAATATTAAAGGAATACCATTTAAATTCCGTAATAAATTATATCGAGACCAAATTACGTAACAAAAATTGAATAGCTCAAGTAATAATTAATCTTATTTACTTAAAAATAATAAATCAGTATGATATAATATAACGGGCTTATTTATCCGGTATATCTACCCAAATCTGCGGAAATATCTGCATGGAATCGCATTATTTTTTATGTATTCTTATATTTTCTTTTGCCCCAATAAAAGGATCTACGATATATATGGCTATTTTAGAAAAGGTAAAACCTTGAAAAACAGATCCATTTTCGTCAGCATTATTTAGATCTGATGTATCATGTATCAATTTTGTTGGATGATAATTTATGTTGTTATTTTCTATAGTAAATCCTATAACGTAAGCAAAAAATTATGAAATCTTACCTTTTGGTTCTTCGATACATGTTATAGGCTTATTGAATTTCTTTCCTCGAATGAGTGACTGACATTTTTCATTTTGTTTTTTTAAATTATTCCTTTGTTTCTATATTTATAAAGTTTATTGCTAAAGTTTCAGATAAATTGTTCATTGATAAATGAGATTCCCGTATAACTAAAATTTATTGCTAAATCTTATAAAATATTCGAATTATTTCGATTTGTTTCAGAATTTCCATCCTTCATTTTTTTAGAACTTACAATTAAACGTACTTCATTTTGGAAACATTCAGTGTTTTGTTCACGAGAATCAAATTTTATTGAGCTCTTACCTTGAAGCATTTCACGAAGATTCTTATCAATTAAACCTTGTATATGTTCTAAAAGTCCAATATTTTCCTGTCCATCATTCAATAATGGACTTATTTCATTCATAGACACAGCATTGTTTCCAGGTACTTTAATTAGTATTAATATTTCACATAACTTATTATACGTATGTTATCTGCCGTCAAATTTCCATCAGTTTTTAATTCGGATATATCGTTGGGTTCGTTCAAAACTTTCAATTCAGTTAGAATATTTTTCTTATTGCCTTCGGAGCCTTTTTTCTTATAATCGCTCTCGGATAAAATTTCATCAGTTTGGAAACAATCACCTAGAGAATTAAGGATTTGTTTTTTACGGTATAGTTATTTAAATTTTAAAGAAAAAGATTAACCGTTACATTAATCTTTTTTCTTGGAATTTGCTTATTATTTCTTTAAAATTATTTATTAGTTAAAATTTATAAATTCAATGGGTCTATTTAGCGTGGATCGTGTATTTTTTTTATAGAATTTAGCAGTAAGATATGAGTCACATATTCCTAGGCTTGGACAAATATGACAATGTTACTTATTTCTTTTCTGGACAAAGTATCGAATATCGAAGGCATCTCTCGATTATTGAGCTCTTATAAGTTACGAACGAATTTGATGAAAGCCACAGGCAAGAGCTCGCACTAGATTTATATGTTAATGTCCTGGATTTCATTAAAAAGCCCGTTTAGATCCTTGACAATATTTTCCTATGAATAGCACCAATTTTTTCATTTATTTTAGTCTCAATTGTTCGAATGGTGTAAAATTAAAAACATAAATTTTTTTCGAACCATCGAAACATTTTACGCGAGGATATAAAAAAAATATTAAATCTTAAAAAAATTCTTATGTGTACAAGAAAATTTTTCTTCCTAAATGACTAGGAATTGCTATTCTAAAAAATATATTTATAAACTTTTGTTAGCAATGTTCTTGCAATTTTAAGTCTGTATAAATCATATCAATTTCTGAGCTTTTGGAAAAAATACGTATAA
>LDMZ01066322.1:0-16759 GCA_001455285.1 Sphaeromyxa zaharoni
ACATTGCTAACAAAAGTTTATAAATATATTTTTTAGAATAGCAATTCCTAGTCATTTAGGAAGAAAAATTTTCTTGTACACATAAGAATTTTTTTAAGATTTAATATTTTTTTTATATCCTCGCGTAAAATGTTTCGATGGTTCGAAAAAAATTTATGTTTTTAATTTTACACCATTCGAACAATTGAGACTAAAATAAATGAAAAAATTGGTGCTATTCATAGGAAAATATTGTCAAGGATCTAAACGGGCTTTTTAATGAAATCCAGGACATTAACATATAAATCTAGTGCGAGCTCTTGCCTGTGGCTTTCATCAAATTCGTTCGTAACTTATAAGAGCTCAATAATCGAGAGATGCCTTCGATATTCGATACTTTGTCCAGAAAAGAAATAAGTAACATTGTCATATTTGTCCAAGCCTAGGAATATGTGACTCATATCTTACTGCTAAATTCTATAAAAAAAATACACGATCCACGCTAAATAGACCCATTGAATTTATAAATTTTAACTAATAAATAATTTTAAAGAAATAATAAGCAAATTCCAAGAAAAAAGATTAATGTAACGGTTAATCTTTTTCTTTAAAATTTAAATAACTATACCGTAAAAAACAAATCCTTAATTCTCTAGGTGATTGTTTCCAAACTGATGAAATTTTATCCGAGAGCGATTATAAGAAAAAAGGCTCCGAAGGCAATAAGAAAAATATTCTAACTGAATTGAAAGTTTTGAACGAACCCAACGATATATCCGAATTAAAAACTGATGGAAATTTGACGGCAGATAACATACGTATAATAAGTTATGTGAAATATTAATACTAATTAAAGTACCTGGAAACAATGCTGTGTCTATGAATGAAATAAGTCCATTATTGAATGATGGACAGGAAAATATTGGACTTTTAGAACATATACAAGGTTTAATTGATAAGAATCTTCGTGAAATGCTTCAAGGTAAGAGCTCAATAAAATTTGATTCTCGTGAACAAAACACTGAATGTTTCCAAAATGAAGTACGTTTAATTGTAAGTTCTAAAAAAATGAAGGATGGAAATTCTGAAACAAATCGAAATAATTCGAATATTTTATAAGATTTAGCAATAAATTTTAGTTATACGGGAATCTCATTTATCAATGAACAATTTATCTGAAACTTTAGCAATAAACTTTATAAATATAGAAACAAAGGAATAATTTAAAAAAACAAAATGAAAAATGTCAGTCACTCATTCGAGGAAAGAAATTCAATAAGCCTATAACATGTATCGAAGAACCAAAAGGTAAGATTTCATAATTTTTTGCTTACGTTATAGGATTTACTATAGAAAATAACAACATAAATTATCATCCAACAAAATTGATACATGATACATCAGATCTAAATAATGCTGACGAAAATGGATCTGTTTTTCAAGGTTTTACCTTTTCTAAAATAGCCATATATATCGTAGATCCTTTTATTGGGGCAAAAGAAAATATAAGAATACATAAAAAATAATGCGATTCCATGCAGATATTTCCGCAGATTTGGGTAGATATACCGGATAAATAAGCCCGTTATATTATATCATACTGATTTATTATTTTTAAGTAAATAAGATTAATTATTACTTGAGCTATTCAATTTTTGTTACGTAATTTGGTCTCGATATAATTTATTACGGAATTTAAATGGTATTCCTTTAATATTTTTTCAAAATGCTTTTACATTTTTCCTATCTAAGATTGTTATTATTTATATTATAAATATTAAAAATTATGTATTTATATTATAGTATAAAAAAGGATAATGTCCATAAACTTAAAAGATTTGTCATAATCCTGTGTTAATTATCACGGAAATGTTTCTGCCCTATAACATTTTAAAAATATCATTAATTAGTGGGAATAAATATGCTAGATTTCAATTAATAAAAACGTACACATGTATATTTTGAAAAATATTTTCTTAATATATTTCATAAAAAAAATTAGTTCTTTTTATAGTTCTTTCCTCACTTTTCATGTATTATCAAATTCATTCACACTTAACAAATTCTTCTTTCAATTTCTTAGATGTAGTTTTTATAAAATTGTTTAAATACAACAAATTAACAAATATAGTTTATGATTTTTCTACCTAGATAATCATCAATATATTGAAATAGGATTAATATAGTTTAATAAAATAACTTTTTCATAGTTATTTCTTGGAGTTTAGTTATTCTGACATGATATATCAAATTATTAGAAGAGAAAATTTTAGGTTAAAATATTTTCTTAATTTTAAGATTTATATCAAATTCTGGTGAGTTCCTACATTTAATAAAATCTAGGTAACAGACATTTGGTTTAATGCAAAGAGCGAGAAAATTGACCGAATATTGTAAGTAATATATATTACATTTCACTTCATATATATTTGGTACATTTTGAAAAAATTAAATGGGTCTATGGATTTAGAAAAAGGATTTGTAAATAAAATAATTATATACCGTTAAATTTTTATTGATTTACCAAAAATAAATAAATTTAATATTAACACATTAAAATTTATAAAAGATCCATAAAAACCATTTAATTTTTATCTTCAAAATGTTATCATTTACCATATTAAATTTTTTTAACAATATGATTTCTAACTAAACATATTTTCATTAAAAATGCACTATTTAAATAGTTTACCTAAAATAATAGGCAAAATTGTGAAAAAAATGAATACGCAAAATTTAAAAGTACTCTTTCTGTTATTTTAATTTGTGTCAAATAAAAAAATATATTTAATGAAGAAATCATTCCTTAAAATACAAAAAATCATATATTTCGTTATTACCAATTTAAAAAGCAATGATTATAACACAGTGGTCCATCTTTTCACAGATATGTTATTTTTATGCTAAAAAGTGTGGAAATATTAAAAAAATCTAGTGGCTCTAATTATTCATAAATACTAAGTATACAGTGTTTTTATTCTATTATGTTTCATTAATCATATAACTATAGAATGTTTTTTTATCACGAGAAAGATTAAAATTACATTAAAAAAATGATCAAAGAAATTTAATTAATTTTTTATAATTTTCTGTGTTAATGATAAATTACAGCTACTGAAAATATAAAATCTTTTACAACGACCGAAAGAACAAAATAATATTCATTGCCTTATTTCTAGTTTGATACATATAGAATATTTTTCGAACCAAAATTTTTGCATTAATAAAATGATTCTTATATTTTGTGCTAGGTTTTTATAGCATATATCCGAAAATTCCAGCTTCTAGTCTATTGTTATGCAATTTAAAAATACATTTTGATGAATTAAAAAAACAGTAAAAACATATGATTGATGTGGGTACACCTTTTTTAAATTATCTCAAATTTTTAAATTGTAACACTAAAGATATATATGTTTCTGGAAACTTTTTGGTGATTATTTTATTTTAAATATGTTTATCAAATAAGTCCAATTCCGTTACGTTTTATTTTTTTTATCATATTTCCTATAAACTGGTCCGTATATTATTAATATCAAAGAAAAAAGTTTTTTTATTTAAAACAAAAAGTAACTAAAAAAATTGCAAATTTTTTTTTCTTTCAGACATTTATATTATTTGATCTAATATTATTTGCAATTTTAATATGATATGGAAATATACGATTTAATAATGGGTTGAATTCTGATCTATCTATACAATTTTAAATAATGGATACGGCAATAATATTATATCTTATTATTTAATAAGATATTTCTGAAATAAAAAATTTGATTATGTTAATTTTCTTATAAAAAAACCGGGGGGCTAATATAATTGATTATGTTATAATGAATCCAGGTTCAATATATTGTCTATATGTCCATCCCAAAAAATAGGTAAATAAAAGACTATCTAAATATTAAAAAAAGGTTTAAATGATCTGAAAAAACAGTTAATATAGTGTAAGTAGAATAGATTAAATATATAAATAACTTTTTTGAATTTATACCAATATGCTTTTAATAGATGATATTTATATCATCGTAATTTTTATTATAACATGAATACTTGAAGATTACAAGATGTATATATATATATATATATATATATATACATTATCTTTTCAGTGTTTGTTGAACCAAATCCTTCAATCAAATAATCAAAAACCGTTAAAAAAATCATTTTTGATGTTTCAAAGAGGGTTCTATATCAATTCAACGGAAGAAAACATTGGTTAAACTTTTTGACTCTTTAACATGATACTGCTATGTATACTGAAATATTATATCGACAAAAATAGTGGTATATATTAATATAAGTAATCGAAAGCATAATTACTGATAACATAAAATAAGCAGTTTTTCAAATAAAGCCTTCATTTTTTCATTTTCTTAACGTCTGCGTTCTGGTATAAATTTAAAAAATAACCAATAATCAAAAACTCCGATTAAGTAAACAGCTATAAAAAGTTTAAAAACAAAAATATTTTTATACCTGACAACAATGATTGTAACAATTATGATCAAAATCAACACTACTGGCAAAGCGATTACAGCTGAAATGATAGCAATTAATATTTTTTATAATACCTTTGTTTAACATTGGCTTTTTTAATATTGTCTGAGTCGTGTTTTGGGATGTAGACATATTAAAACTGGCAGTATCTGTTGATTCCTTTGTAGAAATATTCTTTCTGACAAATGTTGATCCGTTTGCTGACAAATCCTTTTTGACAGAAGTTGTAGATTTTTGGAAAGAATCTGTAGCTTTTGATATATGTTAGTTATATACATTGAAAATTTTACGTTTATTGGACGGAATCGAATTATTATTTTTTATTATTGGATTTAAATTAGGCCCATACGTTGAAACGCTTCCATGTTCGCGAGTATCGTCCTGTTTATAAAATCACGAAAAAAAATAACACCGTAATTCTTGGGTTTTTCCCCGACGCTTTCTGGGTAGATTCTTGGAAGTTATGTTCACCGTAACTAATGCTCTTGGCTATATATCATCTTATGATTTTTAAACATTAAGATGTACATTCCGTGACGGGATTGCTGCGATCAGTCACTCTATGAAATATTCATATTATTTAGATAATGAAAACCCTTGCTGAGGTGTTTCTGGCAATATATTCAAGGGTACCGGCGCTATATATAATTAAAAAAACAAATTATTTCTCAAATATACGCTCAAATGAATCTAGATCTTCATCGGAATAATCATGTTCGTACACACCTCAGGCGTATAAAATTATATATTTATAATATTTACCACAAACAATGTCGTTATCTTGGTCATATTCACTAGAGTATTCACCTAACGCAGACTTGAATTCGATACAATCAAAATACTCTCCGTAGCTAATCCCATATTACGAGTATATTCAGATGCTAAAATTTGATTTTTTAGAAAATAAACTTTTGATAAAATTCTAATTTTTTATTTAAATTACAAAATGACTGATTATATTTATTTATAGAGGATATATTTATTAATTTCATTATTTGCTATTGATTATACTGAAATATATTTTCGATTCCTAGAATTTAAGTATAAATTAAAAAAATTCTATAATAATTATATATGATCTGAAATATACTCATTAGTAATTACGTTTTAAAAAATAAAAACCGAATTTATTGCTAATGTAAATCGTGTACGATTTATCCAAGACTATTATTTTTATTCACAAGCATGGAGATGTATTTAAAATAGTATTTTCTTAAAATGCCCATTTCTACTATTTCTAATACATCGAAACTCTTTAAACTACTTAAATGCAACGAATCAAATTAAAAAATTGAATTTATCATTTAAATCATTTAATACATCATTTTTTATATAAACCATTATACAAGTAGCAACAGCAATTATTCCTGATTATAGCTAATAAAATTTTGTTAATAATATATATATTTGAAAGATATATGTTTTTAGTATTAAAAATAAAATTCCCCGGTTGCGTATAATAAGATATGAAAATAATTTATATGATCGGATCACCCAACTTACATTCCCAAAAAAATTGGGTCAAACCTGGACGTAGAAAATTAATAAACAAATAAATAACAAGGGATCAATCAAAGGAATCACGTTATAAGGTTGTTAGACATATGAAAATATAATTTTAAATAAATTTGTAATTTTATTGTATATATAACAATTATTAAATTATATATCAGATTTGATATATGACAATTTTTTATTGCTAATAAAAAAAATTGCTTCCTCTTGTTTTAAATGTTTATATGACAAATTATAAGCATGTTAAAAATCTAAATTATTTTAATACGAAATACTTTTGTAAGCTCAATCATTGGAATAGATTTTAGAATCTCGACAATCGTTAATAAAATATCTTAATGATATCTTCATTTGAGATACATATTTCGGTATATAACTTCATAATGATAACGACAAAAGTTTATCTCTTGATTATGCACGCCGCTACTCTAAAAAATTTTATTATTTCTACGTTCTCACGTCACATCTTGTATATAACCTTAATAAATATGTGACCGTTATTGTAAAAAACCATCAAAACTTTCACATTTCTTAATTTAATCAATTCTTTTAAGATTTTATTGAATATGCATTATATACCAAATAAAAATTAATATCATTATAATTATTGTACGACGCTCATCATTTCCCAAAGTGTCTGATTTTTGAAGATATCAAATTGAAATGATGCAACGTAAACTAGCACTGAAATTCAAAATCATATAATTTAATATTAAGACTAGGATATTCGGTGTTATTTTAATTTTATGGGTAGTTTCATACAATTCCGGTAATAAAATAAAGTGAGAATTTTTAGCTGTTAAAAACATTTTTTTAAATATAAATTTTTTATATTTTAGTCGTTTTTCAGATTCAATTTTACCATTCGATTGATATTTTATTTCTGATAGTTTTCGGATTGTAAGCACTGGCGCTGTGTATTTTTATCAAAAACCTTAGAATAACTAAAAATAATAACCTCAAATTTTCTTAATTAAAATATTATAGAAAATGGCAGTAGAAACACGAATTGAGAAAAACTATATAAAACACTTAAATTTTTAAAAAATAGAAGATTCTTAACTATATCATTAAATACTTTGACACGTAAATATATCTACAGTTAGGAAATGTGTTAATCAAACGTGTTTCTTGATATATCTGTAATTATTATGCAAAAACTTAAAAAATGGATATATATTGTTTTTGCATATATCAGAATATACACAGCATTCTTTTAAATCCGTGCATTTAGCATATATAAGGATTTAAATTTTAGGGACTTGTGTTAATTCAATAAATAAAGTTTAAAAAGCCTTTTTAGTGTAAAAAATATATATTTTATTATTTCCCAAATGCTTACTTGTATTCTTCTCAATACATCCTTCGAAGTTTGAATCTTTGCAATCTAATTAATATATAGGGTATCTTAACTAATAATTAAACCTTGATATTTTTTGCTTTTCCAATAGACTTTATATCTATCGACAGTATAGCTTTCAGGGTAACCTAAAACGAATTATTAAGTAGGATATCTTATTTACCAAGAATAACTTTTAAATCCTTTACTGAAATATCTCCACTCTGACAGTAACGATTGCCCAAATCTAAATTAAATTTACAATTTATATAAAATACTAAATACTTGTTTTGTTATTCATAGGAATTGGGCTGATTGGATTCGATAAAAAATTAACTTGAACTGTGTGTTTCTTATTTTTTTAAATCAAATTTATTGAATAGTACAAGTTCCGAAGGTCCTAGCTGAACCTGAGTATCTAAATATTTTTAAAAATTTTTAAGATTTTTAATTATAATAATTTATTAATAATTAAAAAGGAGAATAGTTTTTGTACCAATTGATTGCCCATTTTAATACAAGATATATTAACCGTTAAATATTTTCTGAAATTTTAATAAAATTTTATCATACATTGATAGGCTTTCCAATGATCTCTTGGATTTTTTTTATTTTAAAGGTTTAAATATTTTATTTATATTAAAAATAATTTTTTAAACTGTAATCCAATCTAGATTTAAAGTATAAAAAATACAAAAATATGGTCCATGTTCCTAATATTATATACTTTTTGTCTTTAAAAACAAAACAAAATATTCCAGTTTAATTTGTATTGTTTATAGATTGATAAAATATTCTTGTATTTACGAAAGCCTGACTCTTTATAAAGAAAAAAATTTATATTTCCGAATGAGTTGGTGATAGCTTTATATAAATATATCTATCACGTCTTTTAAAATAATCTATAATAATATGGATTCACTCGGTGATTCTAAATCAGATTGTATCTCATCCTTTAGATATTAAGATATCTTATTAGATCGTTATCAATATATTAAAATGTAAGCATTACGATTATTCTTTTAAAAGACCCATATTATTATATTCAAGCATAAAAATATTCAATATCAAGCTTGCTCGGTTTCATAATATTGATAATAATATATATATGTCCTGGTTATAAGCTTAATAATGTTGAATTTATACGTCTGTTTTAGTTATGTCCATTATTCCAAGTGGTCAAAGAAATTTTTTATCCTTTCATTATATAACTAAAGGGGATTGATTTTTCATCCATATTTTGAGTATAAAAGATTATATCGTTCTTATTCTTCAAAAAAATTATCTAACAAAATTACATCGAAATGTATTTACTCTTTGCCCGGAATAATGTATATTCAATTATTTAGTCAGGAATATAATTTATACTTATACTAACGATTTCAACACATTTTAAGAAATCAGAAATCTTCATTATTATGTACATCATCAAAAATTCTAGTAAAGCGAATTTTGAGTAATTTTTATATCATCAATGCCTCATATAATGAGATTCAATTAATGTTCTTGTGTATGTAAAAAGATTGTAAACTTTTTTAGAAATTTTTACAGCATTAACTTAAAAAATCTAAAGTAATTATCTCCCATGTTATAAGTTAACATAAAATGCATATACAGCAATCCATTACATAACCTGACATTACTTTGATAGAAATCTGAGCCGTATTTCATCAAATTTAAGGCCAATGAGTAAAACACGCTTCAAATTTGCATCTTTTATCGGTCTTCTTATTCCGTTCGATAGAAAAATTTTCAGATAGCTCTATCTGCCTATCTTTACAGGAAAATTTCAAAATTAAATTAACAAGGATAATGCGAATCAACGGTTTCTATTTTAGAATTGAATTTTATTGCATTCAATAATGTTGTAATATAGATTTGCATAGTAAGTTTTTAAACACACAAGATATGACTCCGGCTTTTTGAAGAAAGATACCGTGATAAGCTTGTGGACAGATCCAGATAGGTAAAAGATTATTTAATATTAGGATGTTTTGGAAGAAAAACCAATCACTTAAAAAAATTTTAACTCTTTAATCTTCAAACAAATTATTCATGAAGAAAAGGTTTGATGAATTCTAAAAATTTGCTACTTTGATATATTAAATTAAAGATTTTTAATAAACACTACTCATCCATGGTGCTTTTTCTATTTTAATTAACACTAAATTCTAAATTCAACTAATTTTTTTATCTAAAAATCATAAAACGATTTTATTACTCATTTTTTTAGTTAAGAAACAGCTAAAAATAATTTTTTTTAAATATTTATAAAACGATAAAGAAGCGATCAGCCTAATCTCAACGAAGACAACCGAAGGGCCAAATTATTTTAGAAGGTACTTCTTGAAACAATAAAAACGATCATTTTACTATCTCTGTATATTTTAAGTGGATTATTCTTAAATCTGAATAAAAATGTAAGAAAGCTATGCAAGAATAATTCAGTGTAGTCAGGATTTGGGTGTCAGATTTTAATTAACAACCCATCATTTTTAAAATTAGCGGGATGACATATGCAAAGAGAAACATTGACAAAAATTTTTTCCGAATCATTTCATTAAAATACTGAAATTTAATTTCTGGTATATCTGCAAGTATAAAGAAATGGTATACTATGTTTGTATACTGTAAATATATGACGATATACCCTTCACATAAGAAAAATCTGGTTGTATTAAAATATTTAACTGACCGTTAAGTTCTGAATTTTAAAAAGAACCTTTGAAATCCTCAATTTGAACTTTGATAAACTAAATATATGACTGTTGATTATGTTTTCTAATTAAACTGTCATGATTTTTAAAAAATAAATTTCAAAAATATTCAGATTATTTGGCACGATAATGAAAAATTCGATAATTTATATAGTATGATTGACCTTGTCTTCAGCACTAAGACACAATGGCCCACGTGTCACTAAGTATGAAAATGCTTACAATTGTATATCTTGTTAAGTGTGTGTGAGTGTATATTTCTATCCCTTTTACGTTTTTTCACCATTAAATTTGTGATAAAAGAAAAAAATCTTGTATATAGCTTATTTCAGGATCTACGAGATCAATAAACGCAAAAAATTTCAACGAGTTCGTCCATGGATCTAGAACGTTAATTTTAGTTGTGTTTCAAGCATGTAGATTGGAAAAAAATTATAGTTATAAAGATATACCATCTAATATAACAAAGAAAATGTATATTGCATATATTTTAAATGTGGACAGTTTATTTTAATTATATGAGTTAGGAAAGTTGATCTATAGTAGAACACAGATAAAATTTTCATGATTAGTGAAAAAATAATTTACACAGAAAAAAGTATTTGGAATGAAAATACTTGAAATTTTCACAATACAGGAACATCATAAAAATACACCATGAATGTTGCAGTAAATCCAAAATAATTGTAATTTTTCTTTAAAAAGTAATTAGTGTACAATAAAGAATGTCTGTATGTTCTTTAAAATTTATAATTTTCAATTTTAATTATGAATTATAATAACGAGTTGGTATCGTTGCACCAAGGTTCAATTTGCTCCAGGTCTCATTTAAACACTTGATGGATTCGAATTATCTATAATAATAAGATAAATACATTATTCGATTTAAACAAGAAAATTTTTTATTTTTTAATGAGGTATTTTTTATCATCATTGAGTTCGATCGCTACATAGAATGACAGGATTTTTAAGGACTACATTATGTCCGCTCTATAAAAATTACGTTAAAAAGTTATGTTGTTAAAATTTTTGCGAGAACAAAAAAATTTACTTCGATTTTTTTACTCATCCACATAATTTTAATATCAAAATCATAACAAATTATTTTACTTCAAATTATATGTAAATTGAGGTTTTTTATATATAATATATTAATAGGGTTATCAATAAAATCTTACTGATAATTTTATGATAAAACATGTAATATTATAAAAATTTTAAACTGAAAACAAACTTTTTTAAAATTACATAGTGTCATATGGAGCTTAAAATCTAATTACAAATTTTGCATCGTGGAAACTATCAAACTTACAAATAAATGCTAAAAAATATAAAAAAAATCAGACTCGAAAAAGTCTTTAGAGAAAATTTTAAAGCTGTTGTAATTTAACAATCGATTAGATCATTCAGTTTAAAAATTTTTTTAGATCTCTGAATGTTATAAACTCAATTTAATTTCGAAAACTAGTCAAACGAATAATACTGACAATTTGAAATTATAATAGTTGATGATTTCTCAATGTAGTTTGCTTTTTTAAGATTGGCATGAATTTAAGCTTTAATTTCTAAATAAACTTTAATATAAAAAACAATCGATATAATCGATAGAGTCAAATTCATACATTTTTCCATAAAAATATTGATACCAAAAATGCATCAATTTTTTTAAGTTAGAAACTAAATGAGATTACGATTTAATTTTTTACAAAATATAAAATTTAAAGTCATTCAATTAATAAAAGTGATTTTGAAATAATTTTTATTTTTTACTGCTATTTGAATATGGAGGTGGTATTTATATAAATCTTAATTCAAAAAATTATAAGTTAAAAATACGACTATAATATATTTATATTATAGATATGTTCGGAAAATTGTAAGTTACCGAAACTTTTTATCGATTTACTTACCTTGTGTTATTCCTTTGCACATTGTTCGATTAAATTCGTAATCTAATTAAATTTTAATAATATTTAATTGGTTGTTAATGAATTTTACTAATACCGATTGGTTTTTCTAGTGCGATTCCAGTTATATTTGAATTTAGCTGCGTAAAAACAAAGGATAACATAAACCTGGTTATTTTTGGACATTTTTTGATGATAATGCTCGTTCCTGTCAATGATTCGATAATACCATTGCATATTTCATTTGTAGAACATTGATTACCGTTTCTACCGCACCTTCCACAAGTTGACCAATCTTTTATCGTTTTGCCATCGTATATGTTTATTGTAATTTCTGCAGTATTTGACACCGAATATAGTTTCCAGTTAATATGTCTGCCATTCTGATTAAAATCATGGATAAAACCTATATTATATTGAATTATATCTCAAGGTATACCATTGAGAGTCATAATACCGGTGCTATAAACTTGATATAGCTTTGATCTATAATATCGAGCTAAAATAATGGCGACATTGGTGAATTCTTTTTTGAATTTTGATATGTCAAAAATCAATTCTTTGCTTTTTGAATTGTAAGTTATAGAACATTTTGGGTTTAGGGTTGTTATTTTTGTGTTTGAAATCAATCTCGTAAGCAAAAAATGGTTTCCTTTTTCGTTTTTTTGGAATAAGCCAATATAATTGATTGGGTTATCTATATTCTGATCAGATATGCGGAGTTTATAATGATCAGATATTTCAAAAAGTGGAACAAAAGTGAAAGGATAACCTAAACAAAAATTTTATGATCCTTAATCTAACTATTACCGAAATCGTTTAACTCATTCGTCTCGCTTGGATCTTTACCTATATATGGAACTAATTTTAAATAATAGAATATTGATTAGATACATACATATTCGAATTTCGTTAGATTTTGCGGAAAAACTTAGACCATCGCTGCGTCTATAAAATTGGAAGTGTACCTGGGCATCGTTAAATTCGGTTCCCAAATTATAGAGCTTTACCCCTTTTGTATCGCCATAAAGGAAATTACTAAAGTAAATCGAAAGGTGTCCCGGGTTTTGACTTATTGGAACTTTATATATCGGGCTTAATGTCCGGTTTCGAAAAATATCAACTCTATATAATTCATAATCGATTGGAATCCGATAAAATTTAAAATCAATGCTTCCAAAAATTCCACAAGATGGTTTAGATGGACGGATATCGATTGATTGTTTTTCCGCTGATATATCGATGAATTGCTATAATCATTAAAATAAATATCAATTTTATCACCCAAAAAACAACAACTACTATGAGAAGTGAAACGAACATATTTATTACTAAGAAATAGCAACTACGAAAAATTTTTATATCTGCTTTAAATAGATACAAATTTATATATTACGGTCACAGGTTTATTAAAATAAAAATAAAATCATTTTTATTTATAAATAAGGTTAAAAATTTATAACAAGTCGTTGCTTCTTTAAACATTTTTTGTTACTTAGCACAAAAATAATACAAAGAAAAATTATGAATTTTAAAGCATATTTTAAACATTATTAATGCATGAAATTCGAAGATCCGGTATACCAAAAAACTTTCGTTATTTTAAGCAGAGTCATTCAAAAAACCATGTGAATTAAAATTTTTATTATTTGTCCTTCTGACTCGAAAATTTTTTTTACATTAAATTGGTGCAGAACAAAATTTTTTAATTACAAAATAATAAGAAATCAATTTTTTGATTTAATGCAAGCCAAGGGTTTTTATGTTTCAGGTGATTAATAATTTTAAAATAATTAAAATTAGTACATTGGATTTAAAATAGTCATTTTTTGGTTAAATTTTATAAAACATATTTATTTATTCAAAAATTATTGAAATTATTCAATAATTCATATGATAAATAATATGTTATTCGTACTGTACGGAATTTATAAAAAAAATAAATATATCATTCGTGTAACGTATATGTTCAGGCAATAAACTATATCTGTCTATTCCATGATCTTTTTTTATCTTAGACGTGACTTAACTCTGCTAAAAAATATTCATACAAATTTTAATTTATCATTGTGAAGAAATATATTAAAAATAACAAGGCGTAAAGAAAAGAACTGATTTTCAGAACTGTTATTTTTCAATAATTAAAACATTTTTAACATATACATTTTATTGTTGTTCGGTGAATTTTTTTATCACAAAAATTCTAAAAAAACTGCTTAAATTTTATCTTATTATATTAAAAAAAAATATCTAGTCAATTTGTCATCAGCCCAATAAAATTGATATAACATAATATTAGAGTGGTATGAGTTAACTTGATGGGGTATCCAACCTTTGTTTAGACTTTCTTTTATTATTGAATAAAAAAATATGACAATATCCAAAATTAAAAATTTTGGAATATATAATGTGTTTTTTTCTACAAATAAAGCGATAATAATGTGTTTACCGATTATTGTTATTTTTTTGTGAAAAGTTTTATATCAAAAATATTTTACAGTATATATTTTTAATTAGTGACCTCGATACATATGAAAATAATTATATTCAAGTATTTAAATTTACCCTTGATTGTGATCCTTATATGCTTTCCGGTATCGGAGTCACTACTCAATCAAATTTTTCAAATTTTTTTCAGGTTCACTTAGATCTCTTCTCACTATTTGTATCTCAGTTGTTTTATGATTTATTGAATTCCATATTTAATTCATGTTGATCTTAAAGAAGTAGTCATATTTTTTAGATTGTTTGTATTAGTGATATCCATTGAGAAACTACAACTTTTGCAGTTTGCAACGTCTTGGCAAATTTATAATTTTTTAAAAAATTTTATGCCAAATAAAGGAAAAATTAAAACGGCATGGAATGTTTTAATTTTTTGATGGTTCACATAATTAAAGAGAAAATTTTATATATCCTAATTAAATCTTTTTTGCCCCTAGTTAAAATACTAGTTTAATTCTTTCGGTTCTTAATTTTTTTCTATTGAAGATTAAAAGGGTATTTACTAAAACAGATGAATATTAAAAAACGGTAATATAAGATGTATTTGACTTATCCTGATAACGAAAATTTCAAGAATTATCAAGGTTTATATATAATCAAACAAATATTTGGCAATTATAAATTAGTGCAATTTATTCTTATTACTGCCTTAAAAATGGGTAGTAAGGTTGCTATATCGTATTTAGGCGAGCTATTGCCCTTTACGTTAATATAGAAAGGAATATAACAGTTTTTGTTTTAAAAATAAGAATATGATTAGTTTCTGTACTATATTTCGATAAGCACAGCTTAAAATATTAAATACGTTAAAAAATAAGTGCTTTTAAAATATTTATTGCCATTACAAGCACCTGTATTTATCTTGTTTAACTAATCATGACAAATTCTTTTCACTCATCAGAAATATTTTTAAAAATATTCCTATAATAGGATATGAATCTGATTTTTTTTCTGAACGAACCATAATATATTAACAATTATTTCGTTAGAACGAATATTACCAATCAATGAAAAACAAATATATACAAAGTAATATCTGCATAGTTAAACAAGATCCTCCAATCAATTTTGATTGAATTAAAATACAAGTCTAGGCTTAAAATATTTTGGTAGAAAATTAAACATTCCAAAGTACACAATAAAAATTTTTTTATCTTGCTAATATTTAGAACAGCAATGCTTAAATATATGCTCTAGTAAAAAATAAAATCAATAATTACTAACAATAAATTAACAATATTTGCCTGATGCAGTCTACTTCATGAATAATTTATTTTAGCTGACATGCTGCTAAAACGTTATCAAAATTTTAACAACTTTCTAGGATTTTAATTTGGTAAATAAAACGGAGAAGCATAATAATATAAATTCAAATGTAGTTAAGCCCCTTTCCTCAATGTGAATTTTAAGTAAAGCTTTTTAATATAATCACAAGAAAATTGCATGCTTGCTTCAATTTGGAGGGGGGGAGTAAGGTTTAGTACATATAATGATATTTTTATTTTGGAGATTCAATTATAATATATTATTAGTTCTTAATAGTTTAAATTAAGAGTAAATATTTTCCATCTTTCTTGATGTTTCGAAGTCTGGGTAAAGATTTTTAATGGCGATTAAAAACCTCAATGATTATATAGTTGAGATTTAAAAAGTATAAAGCATTTTTATGTCGATATTTTTTGAACCTTTTGAGTATAGAAATTTTATTTGAAGCCTCAAAAAAATATTTTCCATAAATTTAGGATCCTTTACAGAATTAATGGGATTGAGGATATATGAATCCTTCAAATAATTGATTCAAAAAATTTTGCAAATATATATATATATATACCGCATAAACGTAATTATATTTAAAAAATTATAACATTTGAATAACATTTGTTTTTTTTCTAAGATAAGAAACATCCCATTTATATTATATAGAACGACATATTAATATGTGTATTAAAGAAGAAATTTTCTAATTTAAATGGATTTGAACAGTTCTAAAAAGTATTTGTTTTCACTCTGTTAACTCCAAAATAATTATATCTACTTTTGAATTACGACATTTATTTCGGATATTACAAAATTAAATTATTATATTTTTTCAGTTATCCAATCTAATTTAGATTTCTCTAAAATTATTATAAAAATTCATTTTTATCATTTTTAAACTACTTAAGATTATTCAAAATCACAATTTTAAGATATATACAATTCATTGATATTATTGTGTAAATAATGGTACAAAATAATATATTTCCTATCTATTTCTTGTTATTTTTTAGAATAAAAATTAATTTCTTCTAAATTTTTTT
>LDMZ01066328.1:0-13965 GCA_001455285.1 Sphaeromyxa zaharoni
GGGGGGGGGGTGAAAAAAATTTCGTTTGACTTTTAACTTTGTTTCAGCCTAATCTTTTGTACCGGTTAGCAAGCAGTCTTCGTCAACTTTTGGCATAACCAAAGCGCTTGGAAGGCCGTATTTAAAAATATCGGATAAATAAATTATTTTTAGTACATTTAACGTATTAAATTTTTTATACTTATGACTCTTCCCTCAAAACTACCTGTCCGAGTACATTCATCATGCTGAAAGTTACTCAGCTCTAAACTACTTCCTGAGAAGCTTTATTGCTCCTTAAAGCCCCTTTAACTACATATTTGATTATTTTTAGAATTCATTTATTGTGAATCAAGAAATAACGTATTCCAAACTACTGGAATATTTTATTTTTTTAAGACCGTATTAGTATTTTACTAACAAACTTCAGTACTTTAATCACTAAATCCAAACAAGTTATAAGCTAGTTAATTTAAACAAAATGATTATGTTGATTGTTAAGTTCTTGAAAAATAAAAATACTACTGTGGTGCCAACGCCCACATAATGACAAAGGCGGGCGGCAGCGTAGAGCGAAGGGACAAACGTGAGTAGTAGTAATTACTTATTTTACTAAGTTTTAAATGCATATATTATGTCTCTTAAAACCCGATATCCGAAAGCTAAGTCGGTGTTTTCATACTACGTGAAAACTGGCCAGCCACCGACGGGATTCCACAACTACATAATGGATTTACTTTTATTTGGATAAAAATTGGATAATACTTTACGTTCCTGAATTATGACTAAATAACATAATTGCTAGAATTTACAATTCCTAAATTTTCAATTTTTGTTTCCTTTTAATCCTTTCTGCTTTTAGGAAATTTGTAAAGCATTGAAAAACATTTTGGGATAACAAATCCAAAAATCACATCAATAAGGAAATGATGTCCAGAATAAAGAGTTGCCCAACTGATCAGTATAATATGGATGTCACTAATCCTCTTTAAACGGGAATGCCATCCTCCAGACAAAACTGTACAAAAGACCCAAGCCACGTGAATAGATGGAAAAGAACAAAAAATATTTTTATTGCGAGAAAAGATCTTTTGTGAGAATCTAGCGAGGAACTTAATTTGTAACTCAGCAAATCTAGCTGAAAATTTTTGAACAATATCAAAACCTAGGTGGATTAAAATATATTTTTGAAAATCAACCTGGTACACCGGAACTAGCCAGTCCTTGGCATTCCATATCAAACATATCAGAATCGGTTACATTTTCTACAGTATAGAACCATGGAGGAGCTGTGGGATATAGAATATGTATAAATATAATTGTCAAAGTCACTAGTCCAATTAGGTTACCAAAATATCTTGCTTTTTGGGGATGACCAGTCAGTGTCAGAACAATAATGAAAATCCACGGAAACAAAAAGTGAAAGATATATACAAATACTGCCATTAAGTCAAAAAAGATATTAGATCTTGATATAAGATGGCTTCTGAGGAATTGCCCTCCAATGTAAAAGTCCACCATCGGTAGTAAGCTCGAGTCAACCGGAAAAACACTCCTTAGATCAAAGACACATCGAATGTTCTGATACAGTGCATAGATTAACAAAGCCAGAAGTAATGGGAACACCGATATCAGTATGTAAATTAAAATACAAAATACATTCGTTGAATATATTCTTTTAACAATCAAAGAACAATATAATTTAATTCTATGTGAATTTTTTGAGAAAAGCATCGCTGTATAAACTGTATGCCTACGTTGAATTAGCTTGCAAAATCAAACAAATAATTTTAATAGAATTTAGATTACAGAGGTTCCTACAAAAGACTTTCAGCTTTAATAATTATTTTAAATAGAATTGAATGATATACAATTTACAATATGAATGGAATTAAATTTGGTATTAATAGTTTCCGATCTTAGTTTAAGTTTTTAATCATATAAGTTTACTGCATGTAACTACTCATTATGAGACCATTTTTCCTCATTTTGTAAACCCAGTGTCTAAGGGAAATACACAACATTAGTTATTACAAATCTTTAAAAAATTATTAAGATATATTATATTATGTTGCAAAATTGATTTCTTAATTTAAAAATATTCCTCATATCCAGTGAACAAAAAATTAACAAAATTAAAAGTACAAAAATTCAACTGATATGTCAATGTTGGATTTTGTTTTTTAAAATAATGGGAATTTTTTTTTGCACTATCCCTAATTCTAAACACATGTCCAATGGAATGACTCTCTTAAAAAATTTAGTAAATAGGAGTTGTGGGCGCCATTAAGATGTGTAATCAAATGATTTTTTAATGTTTAATTAAAAAATTACTAAGGAAGTCGTATAATTTTGAACATTATTCATTGATAATTGTAGCTAATTAATCTCTTGCGAAAGGAAAAATTGGAAAATAACATCACATAGACCGTTAGAAGTTCTACAGGTAAATATAATATAAAAACATACCTTGATTCACGAACTGGAGAGTAAACTAAATTCCTTCTAAAATTAACATCTGGCATCTTTCTTATATGATAATCACTACGTGAAACAAAGGCGGTATCAATAATATACAAAATTTTTCGGAAACATTTGATAATCTTGTATACTATTGATATTGTGATAAAAGCGGGAAATATATCCTTACGCATGTCTTAATAACTTAACTAGTATCGTTATCTGAATATAATCTTAGTTTAATTGTTCCAGTTATTTATAAATCAGAACTTAGACAAAGTAATTTTTCAGTCCTTGATTATATCGAATAAGTTGCTGCTATTGTAACGAATTCATAGTAAAAGAAATCGAAATTGAAAGTATATCTTGCACCAAGAAATGATTCAAAGATAATGAAAATATGTCTATATAAGCTTGGAAAATTTCATCAGGTTGATGATGACTAAATTGGTTAAAGGATGAGAACAATTGAAGTATTGTAAATAATAAAAAAATCAAAGATTTCATCAAATCGTATTACTTTTCAAGGTTAATACTTATGAGCTAGCTTGTGCATACACAAATTAGATTTTTTTTTCTTCTACAAATATATATTTTTTTACTGATACTTCCTGTTTCTAAGAAAAAATATGAGAGAATTTCATCTGATGATTTAAATAGGAAAAAAACCATGAGGAAGAGACATTTAAATATATTAGTTAGAATTGTTGTTATGGCTGCAATATCCTGAAAGGAACTTTTCAAATATTATTGAGGAAAATTTGATATTTGGAGCAAATGATCAAAATAGTGAGAAAATTTATTATATTTCGTTAGGATTAATGAAACCACATTTTTGCTATCACAGAATTTATGTGTAAAAGGATAGATCATGGAAACCCCATCCTTTGGTGTTTTCACAGTAAAAATATATGTAGTAAATAGGAGGTATCTCAGATCATAAAAAAGATTTCTATTAGAAATTTATCTACCTTCTATTTTGCTAATTTGAATTGCACTGAGGTAAATTTAATTAGTTCTTTTGGATCCCCTATACCAGACTCCGAGTTTTCTTGTTATCAGGATCCTGTTTAACAATTTCAAACTTCTAATCTGTGTCAATAGAAAAAGACGTCTAAGTGTAATATTTTTGATAAATTTATGAAATTCTTCGTGTTGATTCACGTACTTAATTATTCAAATATTAGATTTTTAAAATGATTTAAGCTTGAATCGAAACATCAGGTAACATATTCTTGAGCTTCAAGATATTTTTTTCGGGATTTTTGTCTTTATTTATTGGTACATTAACTTTATACTTATTTGACACTTGGATTTAATTAAACTTAATTATTCATCAAAATTAAACGATTAAATATATTTAAAAATAATACAGTGGGTCCCCTACTATTTACGATGGTGATAGTTTTCACCCTCCTGCGGATATAAGTTCCAGTTTTTAATTCCCAAATATAATTTCACAGATGTCAAATTATGATTTTACGCATATATCAGACAAATTCTATCATATCCAGTGTAATGAGAGGAGTAGCAATGTATACTAGATTGTTTTATTGTTTGTTTGTTTATTATTTGTCTCCTAAGTAAAAAAAAAGAAAAAGTATATTAATAAGACTAAACAATGATCATAGGAACCCTTTGGTGTTTTTGGAAAACATCCATATTGGTAGATATCCTAGATGATTCAGTAACTGGTGATAATCGTTGGAATTTTTAAGTATTACACCGGAAGATTTTATCAAAAAATTATTTTTTAAAAGGAATTTCTCTGAGGTTTCAAACCTCGGAAAAATGCAGGGGATCCAAAGGAAGTTAAAAGTAAATTATTAACTGTTCCAGATGAATCAAAATAACAACATAAATAAGAGGAGGAAATACCTAATAGTTACTTTTGAACGGTGCCATCTTTTAGAATTAAGTTTTACATTATAACAATCATGTGAAGTTGTTAAATCAGACTTTTTATTTTTGTTTTGACTACTGTTGTGTATTACAGGTTCCAATCATCTTAATGATATGTAAAAGAGAGAATGAAAACCTAATCAGGTAGCGTAGCCCTAGAACAAGAGTAGGTAATAGGGGTTGTTTTAGTGGGTGAAAGCCCCACACTGCCTGTCAAGTACCCTGGGAGGTTCTGACTGGCGCCTAACCTGACGCGAAAGCGGGTTGGAGGTAAGTCCCACCTTACTAAACCGTCTCCGAAAACATAAGCAGCAGGTAAAGGTTTTTCCTTTATAGCTATGGAAAAAAATGATATGTAAAAGAGAATAGAGTTAAATTCGAGAACTACACTAAGACTGACGTGACAAATTTCTTACTTACGCACGCCCAATTATATAATTAATTATACTTTATATTAATGCATTAATAATCAGCCAATCGTATTCTGGTTTTTTTTACACTGAAAAAAATGGATATGCAGTATTATAGGATGAAATTGATTTTGGCTGCTTAAATGTATGAAAAACAGCGTAAGAGAAATATTTTTATTAAAGGATAGACTGCTTGATTATCTTCGTACATGCTAGGTTTGTTTCTTGACCCTAATTAGTAACATGATTTTTCGTAGCTGGATTTTTTTAAATAGTGGAAATTTACTTTATTTTCTTATCGAGGTATAACTTTCATTTTGGAAATATTCCCAACACAACCATCAAACGGTTTTGTGATATCAATTTCTCTTTCATAGCTGTATTACAGTCCTTAGGTTCTTTTTAAAAAGATGTAAGCTATAAAATTCATTGTGGTACGTAAGCTACAACAAGATAGATTGGTAATTATGAGGATACAAAAAACAGGAATTCAAATAGTCGACATAAAAATCAGGGCAACAAAGTGGACTTTACCACCTCATAGTCCATAATCCATGTGATGTCACATCTACATTAAACAGATAGGGTGAAAACTCGAAAATTAAAATTGTTAGTACAGGTGAATATTGTATCGGGGTTAATGTAAGAATTTTGACACTAAAAGATGACTTGTAAATTCGATTAATTTAAAAATTATGAAATAAAACATCTGAGAGGAGAATTTGCGAGTATTTTAGTCAGAAAAAAGTAATCCCAGAATATCCAAAGGTATACTGTTTTAGGACCACACGTTTCATCATAATAAAAATTTATTTTATAACAACCTTCCTACATGGTAGATGTAAGATGCTAACATGTAGTTACAAGTAAAAAATTTTTTTTTACTTCTGAGAGGTTATAAATCACGTGCATAAAAAATACAATATTTATATCCATATGTCCGTTATTGATCATATCCCTTATTGGTGTGCTATAAATGCAGAATCTGATATTACCAGTTTCGAGCAGATTTAAAAGAATTTGATAATTTGGTTATACCGTTGAGGATTCGCCGATGATTTGCGTGAAAGATCGTAGTGCTCCGTAAGAAGGAAAATCGCATAGCGTCATATATTTTTAGAACGTGGTAGATATACTTCTTATATTTTCTAATATAAATGGATGAAAATTTCTTAACATATACATTTCTGGTGGAAGAAATATTTTTAACAAAATTTTCATGATATTTGATCAAAAAATTAATGAAAAATGTTTCATAGTAATCTAGAAAACTTTTTATTTTATCTTTATAATTTCAAAAGGTAATGTGGCATATTTTCAGTAAATAAAAATGGATGAAACAAATGGAGATGATATATATATTATTGTTGAATAAACTTTAATTTAATTTTCTAATATTCTCTATTCAATATTATTTTTAATAACAGCGTCAGAGATTCAGTAATATCTTTATATCCTGATTATATGGCTGCAAAAATGTTATAAATTTAATCAAATTTATACGGATCTTAAAAAATAATTATTATGCAAATTTTATGATGATTTATATGCCATATGTTTCAAGTTTAAAAAAGATTTTGATCAAGGATCAAAACCTTCTATTAATATATTGTTCCTTTATTGAAAAGCACACTCCGCATTACGTACAAAATTTAGGAACAACCCAGTTCATAAAAATGGTGTAAGCTTTCATTTATAAAGAAACTTTAAAATCACTTTTATCTATTTCCTATGTATCTTTTAAAAATTACTATTTACATCTTCATTTAAAAAATTTCTTCCATCATTTTTAGATTAAAGTAAAATCTTTGAAAATCCAAAAATAAATTATTATTTATTAAATTAGATAAAAATTAACCACAGGTTTTAATAAATAGATTCATGCGATAATGAATTAAAAGTTTTAAAATTATATAAGATATACTTTAAAGCTTTTCATTTATTGTAATCGAGTTTCTGGTATCTAAGGTTATGCAGCCATTAGGTCTTATAATGTATGAAGTTATTTAGATTAAAATGTTTTGAAACAAGCTCGAAAGTAGAAAGGCTAATAATATGTCAGTGAGATGTTAAATAAATTTTATTTGATTGGCTATCACAGGCAAAGGTAAATCTTACAGAAGATCTTTGAAAATTTTTAAAAATTCAAACCAAAAATTAATTTAATTCCAAATATAGCGGAATGAAATGTCACCGCTGCTCATTTACTATTATTTTTAGTAAAAACATAAAATCCGTGAGTTATTCAGAATTTACTGCATTTTAAAAATACAGACAGAAATCGTGCTATGTTGTCTCCAATTTTTAAAATTCAGGAATTTCAAATTTTAAATCAAAAGAAGAATATATTCTAATCGAAAAACATTGCTTATGTAGTATAAATTAGTGCAATATATTATTGAAATTAAAATATTACAAGTTTTAAAAGAAAAAGGGATTTTTATCTATCTTTTTAGAACGTTATTTTTACCTTGTTATAATATTTGTATCGTGATCTGTTGGATCCCCGAAAATACTGATCAAACTACTAACTGATGTTATTGCAAAACGTTTTCCTAATGATGATATGCTATTTTTTTAGATCTTTACTTTTAATTTGTTATAATTACGAATATCTCTTATATGAATGAAGGTAACAGAAATAAGCTAGAATAGGTGTATAAACGAAAGAATTTGTAATGTTATTTTCTCTTTCTTCTTTTTCTCCTTTTTTGGTTTTTGCGTGCTTCTTTGTTATTGATTCTTTTATTTTTTATCATTACTATTAGCTTCTGAATTAGAAACGGGTGAAATGGCAGTACTCATCAAATTCGAGTTATTGTTAGTAATCATGTCATTCCTTGGTTTCGGCATTTTCTCTAAATTTCCTAAAATTGGATCATCTTAATTACTTAATTCTTTCTTATTTTCTTCATCCCTTTGATTAAGTGGCAAACTTTTACAGAAACTTCCAATACCGACAAGATCAAGGAATTTAATACTATCAAAAGCTTCACTTTTAGTATCATCTGCTATGAAATATGTTATCAGGTATTGAAAATGAAACTTTCTTTATCAAGGCAATATCCAGAAGTTAATAGCAAATCTGAGATTGTAATTTCATCTGAGGTTAAACTGCGTCCATTTATATTCTGGTTTGAAGTAAAATCCTTATAATCTTTTTTTTCTTCTAACGATGGAAATTTGGGTAAAAATGAAGATGGAGGAATATTAAAATGGAAACAATAAGAAAGGTTTGCCCCAAGTAATTTCGACAAATGATACCTCCGTATTAAGTGGTAAATGTCTTAAAAAAAGGTAATTGAGATGTGAATCCTATATAGTTATTTCATATATAAGAAATTAATACATTGCTTATTCTGAACTTTGATATCCGAATTATTTCTCCTTCCAAATTTCGAGGAGCATCATTATAGCTATGTTCTTTGAGACCGAGATGTATTTTGTAAAATTCATTCATACAAATAGGGTGAAGATAAGCGTGTTTTGATTGGGGAAGGGTATAAAAAGACATTGATCATTCTATCGGCATCAAATTTTCAAGACTTGATGGTGCATCCTGGCATTCATGTAATAGGTTAGTTAAATAATATTTAGCTTCAGTTATTACTGACCTAAGAATGTAATATTCATATTTTTTAATCTTTTCTGTAAAAATTTCATACGTTCTAGGAAGAACCCCCAAAACAACGTCGTTACAATTTCTACTTTCAAGAATTCGACTTTGGCAGCAGGGATGAAAGGGCGTGGTGGTGTCGAATTCATTCATAACAAACAATCCATCGCTAGATTCTACAAAATTCTGAGTTATAGAAGGGCGTTCTCTTGCCACCCACTCTGAGTCTGTAACGTGACACGTATCTCCTTTCCTGGAAAATAATCTAAACTTCGCCATGGTCCCTTGAATCGGTTCTGTATATCTTCTCCATAACACCAAATAGAAATCATGAGAAAAATTTATCCGGGTACAGATCTGACAAGTGAATCTAGTTATATGTTTATTATCAATTCTAATACGTTTTAAGCACAAAAGACAATAAATGTGTCCACATTTCGTAATTACAGGGACTCTTAGATTTTTTAAGCAAATAGGGCATTTTCGATCATCACTATCTTTCTAAGTACGGTTTTATTATAAACAAGATGTCTTTAGAATGAATTTTTGTACTGTTGCTTCCTGCTTTACAGGATAAAGACTCGGATGGCTTGAGCACGACCTGGCAATCTGTGGCAGGTACTTCTTACTTGCAAAACATTCATCCGTTGGTTCATGACTAGATATTTCTTCCCATGTCGAACTATGTGGAAACATCTAAATTTTTTATATAACAAGCAAAATTAAATACAAACACCAAAACTTTGAACGGGAAACATAAACTAGATAAATGTATATCCACACTATTTTGTAGAATTAATAACCTAATAAGCCAGTTGTAATGTTCGAAACAAAACCTAAAACTAACTACGCATGTCTAAGTTAATATACAAATATGTAATCTAATTGGTTCTTGAATATTTCCTTATCTTTTCCAGTGTATCCTGCATGAGTATCGATCTCCGTGGTCGAGCTGTATTGGGGATCGTACTCCTATGTCCGTTACACCGGTATATCTTCTATTAGTACTCCGAAATTGAATCTAAATTATGGATAATTTGTAAAAATAACAATTTTTATTAACAAGATAACTCAGGAAAATTAATAAGTAACACCCAAATTAATGACTTGCAATAGCTCAATAACTCTTCCAATAGCGCAGTGGTATATTTAAATTCACAGCATGATAAAAAAAATTTCCAAAAAGTTAATAAAAAAAGTAAACAGATCGTTTATTAAATTAAAACAGTTAAAAAAGCTTTAAAAAATTAAATTATTTTTAGGATAAATACTTTAAATATTTTCAATTCAACCTAGCAATTAAATCATTTAAAAACGGGTACAATCCTCATAAATAAAAATTAATCAATTTATCAAAAACTTTCGTATAATTTTTGAATTAGATTTTTTACACGGCTTCAGCTTAAAACAAAACTAATATCAGCGTTTTATTATAAGAGGAAGTAACTAGTCAGCATTTTTTATGTTACTCATTAAATGTAAAATATTCAGCATATATTTTTATGAAAAATATTTTTTTGCATGCTGAATTAAATTTAATAATCTAAAGCGGGTACCAAAAAAAGAATTAATAAATAGGTTGTGACTCAATACTCGAAAGAATTCCTATGTTCTAACTTCAAGGTATAACTTGAATAAAAAGTATAAGAATAATATATTACAAGAAATCATAATCTAATATAACTTTTAGAGTATATTTAGTATGAAGAAGTAGATGAAAAGAGATAATTTTTGATTGAGTGATTAAAGCTTTATAGTAAGAAAAAAAAATTTTTGTTGTGATCATTAAAATTAGTTTGAAACCGATTTATAAAAAAATTTGCTTTCGAAAATATGTTATAAAATAATATAACACAGATCTTAAGACAACCGAATTATTTGAAAATTAATTTTACTTTGAATACACAGGTAAGGATCATTAAACCGTAAAATTACTTGAACATAATTTTTGCCGCTATAAACGATCCAGGTTTCTGTATCTGGAGCAACATATCTCCTATGTTTTTAAATTTGTTTTGTCATTGCAAATAAGATAGGATTATATTACCTAAACACTGCATATTGGAGACCTAGAAAAAAGCTTTTATGGAAAGGGACAAGCTTAAACCAGCCTATATTGTACCAAAGAAAATGAATTTTAGTATACAAATTATTTTACTATTGGAAACTTAATTTTTTTGTAGAAATTGCAAGAATCAAAGTTGTAATAAAATTTCGTAAATATTTTTAATGTATTAATTGATTCATGTGATTTCATTCATATATTTAAACAAAAATAATTTTTATAAAAATATTTTTAACGTTATTTTTATTTTATAAATTGTTTATAAGTGGTTTTTTTAATCTAGAATTTAGCTAAATAATTATTAAAAACTCTATTAATATTTATCAAATCAAATTAGATAACCTATTTTGTAGTTCATAATGATTATTAGAGGTTTTTGAAAATCCAGGAAACATTAATTGGACCGAATTAAATAAAAAGTTGACAAAACGCGGAATGGTTTATAATACTTGTAACAATCCAAAACTTTCATGCTATATCCGTCATGTTAACGGATTGATCAACACATGACAGGATAAATCAAGGGTCTCCAATGCACTCTCCTGGGCTGAATCTAAGAAGTTACCATTTTGAATCTGTCTCTTTTATAGCAGATAATAAGTCCGATCTTAATTAAAAATTCGTTCGCAAAATATTTTACCACCAAATTTAAAAAATATAGAAAATTAATTTTTTGTGAAAAACAAGAATTTTTTCAAAGTTCTATGTTAATTATCGAATTTTTGGTAACAATATTACCGACTTTCTGTTTTCTTAATTTTTGCATACGGAAAAAAATTTCAGTTTTGTATTATAATATAAAGAGAGTTAAGGATAAATTTTTAACTTTAATATAACTTCAAAAATTTATATTGACGATTAAAGTATATTTTTTATATTTTTTATTATATAGTTTTTCTATCAGTTTTTATGGGCCATAAATCTCGTTTCGAGGAAGAAAAATAAGATTTTATTCCAAATGCTGAGATTTTAAATAAAAGTTAAATGTCGAATATTTTATCATTGAATCAGAAGCCAGGCCTCTACTTGATATACAAGTACACTATTGCAGTATTCGAGAACTATTACATTAGAAGACATATAAAACTCAGAATTTATTCGATTTCCAAAAATTTACTGCATTGTTTCGAATATAAAGGTTAAGCTTTTTTTTCATCAATGTAGTCCTCTTTTAAAAAAAATACAGTAATTACGAACAAAATGACCGAGTTTGTATATGAATAAGAAAGTTTAGGTTTATCGCAGATAGAGAACTTTTGTAAAGAATTTTTTGAGATTGCAAAGAAGATGTGACCGAAAAAATCATATATTTTCATTAATAATTTTATTGATAAATACAGTTATTTGAAGAGTAAAATGTAAGACCACTAAATTTGAATGATAATATTTCGCTCTAAATAAGCCAGCTGACATTGTTCAACCGTTGATATTTGTTCTAGGGGTAAATTTCAATTTTGAAATCATAAAGAAATTTGTATCGGTAAACAGCATGCATTGGAAAACAACAGGCCAGGATGATTTTTCTGAAGTATAAAATTAAGTGACTGATTACACCCTATACTGAAAAATATTTAATTGTGTTATAATCCTGTGGTGGCAAGAGTATGTGTGAAATCAAAAAATGTTTAATCTGCCAAATTCGCATCAAGGTGAGGAATCTGATGGCATTAAGCCTTTGGCATTGTAGTACCCTCTGGGTAGCCAAACGTTCAGACTATGTACGGTGAAGATACTTTTGGAAGGGTGTTGAGGCTTCCTGTTTATTGCCTCTAATCGAGACGCTTTATCACCTTGATTTCCCTTTTTGTACTCCATTAGAATGGTTTAAAACGCATGCTGCAAAAGAACACTAACAATTAGAATTAAAAAATAGTTATTGTTTTTTTAGCGCTAATTCGGCTTTTATACGTGTTATAACCCACTTAAATATCGTCCAGCGGCTGAGCCCGAAAATGTGCTAAATCAAGGCAACCAATTAGAACATGATTAGTAGAAGAGTATGCGCATACTTACTATTAGTTTCATTTTCATATTTTACAATTACAACAATATGATTCCCCCAATCCATTCATTTTTGATTTAATGGGAACCTATTGTTTTAACTAGCCCGTTCATTCATCCCGATGAATGAACGGGTGTGGTGGTCTTCATAGGCACTACAGCCATTATACTTTGTTATTTATTAGCAGATATTGTGTAGAAATTGTCTAAAGTTGTCATTTATTTTAGGATCTGTAGCGTACACAGTTAATTATATTTTATCTCATTAATTCAGTTATTGTAATTTTGTAACTTCCTACAGGAAATAGGCGTTGAATTTTCAGATCTACTGTACCATACTTCAATAAAATTTTTCAGATATGGAATAAATTTGACTCATAATTTTTAGCTTCAAAATGCGATTAAATTTTTTTGAAAAAAGAAAATCTACTGTCAGTTTTACACATGAAAATAATTCTCTTTGGAAGCAAACTTTTTTTAGTAGAATTTACAATGGTTTTAAGATGCTTAAACATGAAACTTCATATATGAGTGATTAGTATGACAAAGTGTAATTCTATCCTCAGGAAATAATATAATTTGATGTTCAACAAAAAGGTGTCTTTTTTCTCATTATTGCTCTGTGATAAATACAGGTAAATGACAACCTCATTCCCATCTTCTTTGACCAAAAATTTGTTAATCTTTTTAAAACAACGACTTTCAGATATCGAAATATGCTGTTTAAGACAAGAATTTTTATTATTTCTTTTAGCTCGGTTAATAAAGACTTACCTAACTTATAAATATTACTTTAATAAAACTAATGTGATTGACAAATTTTATACAATAGATCTACGAAAACTTACGATTTTATATAATATTTATTAAGGTATCCATAAATCACTAAGTGAGACCAGTTTTTATTTATGAGGTGTTTTCTTCGTCGGGAATGCGATCAGAGATCCAAGGGACGGTGTCGCGAAGTGTTTTTTTATTTAAAATTCATCTCAATTGCTATTGATTTACAATACAAAAGACTCCTAAATAAACATTTTAAGAATTGAATTAAATTGAATCCCTTCTATTTTAATTAATCCCATGACTTTAAAAAATTTGCTCCCGTATTTATTTCGTATTTTGTCACAATACATTAACACAAAAGAAACTTTTATTTATGATATATACGAAATCTGCCTATAGAGCATAAGTGTCTGGTTGAAATTTAGCTGCATTGTTAATGTTTGGAACTACACACTCTAAAATAATTTTGGAAAGAACGATTTTTTATATACGTCAGTTCCAAGTTTTAATGGCGATCAAAACTGACAAGTAACTGGTAACTCTATATTTTAAACCTTTACTATAAAACTTTAAAATAAAATATTTGGGGTTTTGTTGGCACTGATGATGACCCGGATTATGAGCCTAATTAGTTTTAAACGATAACTAATCGTAGAGGTTCGTAAATAAGATAACACGTTTTATTGTGATCGTTAATATAATATGTCTACGCAAGATAGGCTAACAAGTGGCGCAGTCGACAAATTGGT